>MJUT01049015.1:272860-318519 GCA_002080005.1 Gigantidas platifrons | reverse complement strand
AGATGTTACGGAAAGCTTCACAGTACCACAGGCTGTGTAGGACAACTCCTTAAAGATCATCGGTTTGATATTTATCGAAGTATGTAAAAAAATAAACACTAGCTTATATTTCAAACTTACACTGAATACATATATTAAATAATATGGTTATTAATAAAACGCTAAAACGTAACGGAATTTGATATAGTAACAGAAATTAAATATAAGCAAATAAAAAAAACACACTCTACAAATACTGAATATAGAAGAACCGATTTACTGTGCACTTGAAAATAAGCTTGACAAAGCGTTAATATATAATGGTTATGGTAATGTATATTTATTTCAGTAAAATATGACATAAAGCACAGAAATGTTTTTTTAAGAAAAGCGAGATATGAGAGAAATGCAAACTCATATTTGTTATTTTTCATTTTTATAAAGAGCGTTGTAAAGGAATTTCTAAACTTTGATACCCCCTGACTACATATATCTTAATTATCTTTCCTAATAAACATAAGCTCCTACATATTTACAAACAAAAAACAGAACAGGATGAATACATAATTTCTCCATTATGATTATACTATTTTTGTTGTTCAGACTTTAAAACCGGATAGCGCTTACCATCTCATTTCTGTTATGAAAGGGCCAGTATCAGGAACTATCATTAAGTGTTCAACGAAATACTGAAACTAATGTATCCAATATTTCTAAATAAGTTGTGATAGGTCATAATTCACCCGTTTTTCATTTTTGCTGCATTTCACATGCAACGAATTATGTACGAAGAGATTTAATTTCTACAAAGAAAAAAACACAGAAAAATATAGCATTGTTATTTTGATTTTGTTAATAGACCTACATGGAAAATCATTGAACACTATTAAAAATCATCCTTGAACAATCATCACGATACTTTATTATTTCTAGAAAAAAAAACCTCCATGATATTGATAATGGCAAACTTTCCAAACTATTTACATAAAAAGAATTTATTTACCAGAAGTAATGTCGTTTTCTTTCATTTTACAAGATGACTATGACTACAACAACTATGGCGACAACAGTTATGGTTATGTCGGTTATAGTAATGACAAGAATGAATATTATTCCAAATATCATGGAATGAAACTCGTTGGCAATAGATTCAACTATGGCGGAAAAGGTATGATTTAATTATTACTAAAATAAATGCTATTGTTATATAAATATGGTATATACTTATGCATTAAATTATTGTGTAATACGTATGTGTTAAATTATTCTTTAACTATTTAAATATTAAATGATGTATTTAATAAAAATTGTGTTACGTAATAGTCGGTAGTCGTTTAAAATGCTGTTAAAAGATTGTCATGCAAAGAAAATATACTTACATGTACCACAGTATGAATATTATTGAAATAACAATAGTATAACAAAATTAACTGATGGCTTATATTTCTACAATATATTTTCATGTGATTAGACTATCGACTGAGTTGTGGCCTCAATCGTTTCTATGGCTATTGGAACATATGTTACGGAAAGCTTCACAGTACCAGAGGCTGCGTAGGACAACTCCTTAAAGATCATCGGTTTGATATTTATCGAAGTACGTTAAACATAAACACTAGCTTATATTCCAAACTTACACTGAATACATATATTACATAATATTGTTATTAATAAAGCGCTAAAACGTAACGGAATTTGATATAGTAACAGACATAAACTATAAGTAAATAAAAAAAACCAACAACAACACAATCTACAAATACTGAATATAGAAGAATCGATTTACTGTGCGCTTGAAAATACGTTTGACAAAGCGTTATTATAGTGCTTTTTAAGAATCTTATCATGACAACTAACACGAATGATACCTGTGGTTTGCTACATGACAGAAACACGAGACAAAGACAGGGATTATGTCCACTCATGTCATGATACAAATAATATAATAATTAAATCTTGAAGAAACAAAACAATGTCATTGCTTTAAACAGACTCATTTGAGTGAGTGCTCTATTGTTGTTTAAAGTAAATGTGTAAGCCATATCATTACGAGAACAAGGCACTTAATGATGAGATGATGATTTCTGTTTTCTATTGGACAAACGACAAATTTGATTTGTATAGTGCTAGCTCATTGAAAATGCAGTCCACAGATAGATATGTGGCTTCACTCGGATACATTATCCTCACTCAGCCAACCAGTTTTTTTGTCTTACTCCTTAATGATATGTGCTTAGAGAAGAAGCAGCAAATGCCACAATTACAATGAATGTGACCCAATCGTCGATCGAATCCATGATCTACCACACTGGAGGCGAGTAAACTAACTACTACAGCACCGAGGCATTCCAGACATTTCCGAAGATAGATCAGTTAATGACAACAAAACCACATGTGTTATAACAATTACTGAATGAATATATTATTTGTATTACAGCCAAAAACTATCTGTACAAGAAACTGAAGGTCCACAAGAAAATTGCCAACAACCATGTCAAGAAGGTTAATTATATTGCTAAAGGCCATGTTGCAGCAATAAACAAAGTTGCCAAAGGTCATACCAACGCTATAAAGTACATAGCCAAGAAACACGTGGGGAAAATAGCAATGGTGGCTAATAAACACATCAACAAGATTAAATCAATTATACAAACCCACTTGTATAAACTCCAGAAGCACACCAAAAACCATCTGTATGCCGTGGAAGCACAACACAAGAAGCATATGGCCAACCGTTCATATCAGAACAAAGCGCACCTAGCAAATAAGGAAAGCCTTCATCAAAAGCATAAAGCCTACATTTATAGGATACTAAGTAAATATAACAAGAACAAGTATATGCCAGGATCAAAAGGAAAGGGATACGATTACGATTATGCCTATAAATCAAAATAGAGGACCGATATATACAAAGAGGTAATATTTTAATAAGTAACATATTGGTTAATTGTTGTGATAAGAAATATTCGATAATGATACCTAGTTAAATTTCCATTAGTTATTACACTTAATCCTCGTTATTTTGAACTCGGATAAGTCATTACCATGGATAACTAGAAACTAGAATGTAGTATGTTTATATTAGTTTACCCTTCTGCAGCACATGAGTTCACCTCCGGGTTTAGTTGGATGCGTGTTGCTCAATCTTTAGTTTCCTGTGTAGCGTTTTGTAGATTATTGTTTGTCCTTTTTCTTTTGACCATTGCATTGCATTCTATTAACGGCTTCTGATTACCCCTTTGATATAGTTTTTTACCCTCATAACTCTAATACTCGGTTAATTCGAATTAATAAAGTAGGTAACGTCGACCTCGATACAAAGAGATTATAATGTAGTGAAATAATGTTCTTGTGATTATATTCTTGGATTCATATGTCAACAATTGTCTCATTATCTAGTTTTGTAGTATGTCAATATTTACGAAATAAAAGAACTAGCAACGATAACAATGTTGACCACCTCCACCATATCTATTTCAACAGAAATTAACTTTAAAACTCCATATGACTAACGCTAAGGCGTGAATGGACCACTTGAAGTATTTCAAACGTAAAAACTGAGACTATTTGTTATGTTCGTTTAATAGCATTACAAAAAGGAAACACCCATTGGTGGGTAAGCGGTGTTTCTTTATGCTATCTAAAATAATAATAAAGATAAAACGAAGCTTGTTCTACAACAATATATAATTACGGAATTTGGCGATACAAATGGAAAATATATGCATTTCTTCTTGTCCTAAGTACACTTAGATTGTTTGAAGAACAACTATTGTCCCTTTACCATAATAATATAATAAATTATCTACATGTAATTAAGAAAAAAAAGCAATCTTGGTAGTTCATAATAAATTCAAAACATTAGACGTTTGAAAATCAGCGACAAGAAGAGTTTAAATATACCAAAAGGGTAATCAGAATTCGTAAATCGAAGAAGGACAGACAACACAATGGCTAAATACTTTTTAAGCATATTTCATTGTTCAGTAAGAAATAATTAGATAGGACACAAGTTTCACAACTTAGAAACGTCTTCTCCAATACATAGATGAATTAATACAAAATGAACTTATATAATATTATATAAATATTTCATATTAAAGTAATATGAAATGCCAAAATTATTATTTTCAGTTTTCTAAAAATTTCTGATTTATGTAAAGATTAAATATATAAAGAACGTAAACCATTCACTTTTTGAGAGCTACGATGTATAATTCAGGAGAAAACGTCATTTTATTCTGTCTTCGATAATTCTTGCTACCCGGACAATAATGCAAATCATATCCTATTGACCTCAGATTTGAACTCATTCGTTAGAGATTGTGCGCATGCTCCGTCATAGTGTTGATGAAGAAAATCCCGGAAGCAAAGAAATTGAAGCCAGATCCGAAGCGTAAATTGAGCGATTCTGCCAGAAAAAAAACAAAAAAGCAGCGATTGCTAAGTTAAGCAAAAACGGAATATATATTGGAGATGAATATGATCGTTGGATTGAAATAAAGACCGCTCTTCCTCTGGAAAAGAACTCTGAAGTGGCCAAGATTCTTCTTGACAGGAAACATCATTTTCGTTTCGATTTACATCCCATTATTTTCCATTCAGTCCACAATTAAAAATAGTTTTCCCTTAGGCAAGAAATGCAAGAAATTTAACTTCTTTCAAAACCAGAATGATACATGTGCTCATCTCAGCATCCATCGTTGTTTACGTTGGTGATGAAATTTCATGATCGGCAATCATCGGAACGCCCCCCACGATGCATCCGAATNCCCCCCCCGCTCACGATGCAGCCGAATGTTAATTAGCTGGCATTGTCTTGTAAAAACTCGCACGAGATGGAATGATTTTCTGTTCTTAATCACAGATGATCGCGATTTTCGTCCTCAAACATGCACGAATGGTTTAATTTTTAGGGAATGTAAACATATCAAGAATATTTTTGAAGATATTTATTTCACCAAAAACTCGTTTCATATTACTTTAAGTGAAGACATGAGAAAAAAAGTTGACCGTTATACAAGTGGATTATTCAAGCTAAAGTATACTTAATCGAACACGCCCTTTAATCTTAATGACACGATACACACGAAACATTCAATTAGGATTTAACTTTCTAATGGATTTATATTTAAAGTGGGTGCTTAATTAAGGTAGTTAACATGTGAAGATATAGGGGGATGGTTAAGTGAAAAAGGATACACCTTTGGTCACATTATATCGTTCTAATGGACAGTGTTATTGGTTGACGGTAGTATATCACTGTGGGAGATCCACTAACCTTCCTCAACAGATTCAAAATTGTATCATATCATGTTGTGCTCAGACCACCATACCGTAGCAAAAACTTCATATCTTAATGGTGATAATCACTGATTGTAACTTGTGCCCTCAATGATAAATAAACGGAATCGTAAATAGTATACATTACATCTTTACTTTTCAAATTCTTATTCTTTTTCAGATTGGGACCAATTTTGAAGTGATGCATATAAATAAGTGAAAAGCAATAATAAACTTTGTTTTTTTTTTTTTCAAACATTTGTAACCTTGATCTCCTGTGGTGACCATATTAGATTGGTCTAACATCCCCTTTCTTTCTTCTAAAACATCAAACCATTCTCATTCATATATTTTGAGGATGTGAGCTCAACCCCATATGTAAAGCGTAACAATATTGCATTATGAAAAATAAGTTGTGAACAGTGATGGTTATCAATTACACCAATATCAACAAAACGAACAATCACCTCTCATCTTAACTGAACTTACTGAGCACAAAATAGACAACGAGATATGACGTTGGAAATTCAGGTCTAGACTTGGGTCAGGCACAAAAATGTGGCGAGTATAAACCGGTTAGTGGCATCGCAACCACTATATATGTACTGTATGTTATTCTATTCTCTGGGCATACGTGCATAGCAGAATCCTTTGCATGATTAGTTTATTACTGTTAATATAGCAGTATTTCAACTTTATTTCCTTAAAAGTGTTTACAAACAATACATTTTGTAGGTAAAACAGTTAATTCTGGGATCGGTATGCAGATGGATGGTTTGTTTGCCACATGATCGATTGATTTTTGTTTAACGTCAAAGTAATGTTATTTCAGCTTAATTCATGACAACATATTTACAAATAAAATAGTAAATTATACAGGTAAAGAGTTAACTGGTAAATATATGAATGATGTGCTTGTCGCATGATTAATTGATTGATTGATTGTTGTTTAACGTCTAGTGAGAGGAACTTCAACAACATTCATGGCGACAACATGTACATATCTACAAGCAGTAAAAAGTTGGTTCTGGGAATAATAGACACATGGGCGGTTTTTTTTTCCACATGGTTGATTGATTCTGTTGATTGACATCACATGAACAGTATCGCTGCTTGATTCATTACGACAATATTCTTGCAATCTTGCAAATAATAAATCATGCAGATGAAAGGTTGATTGTGGGATTGGGATACGGATTTATATTTTGCTTTACACAAGATTGAATTGAGTCGTATTTAGGCTATATATAATCGCTATAGAAAACCGAAAGGGCAATTAAGAATGGACAATCCAGAGAAACTGGCAACACTGAGTACACATGACGAAGACTAACAAAGCAAAACACACAACACTAAAACGATATTTTATCTATCACTTTCAAACCTTTTACCGGACTTGACTGTATATATGAGTAACACGGCGGATGTCTTATAAGAAGCAGGAACTGTTTACCCTTCGTGAGCACCTGAGCTCATCTACGGTTTTCTGGTGCTCGTCAGTTTAGCTTTTTGTGTTGTCCTATTATGAGTTCTTTATTGTGATGTCCGTTACGATTTCCGCAAAAAACCATGTTTGGTTCGTATTTAACTCTATTTGATTTTAGGCTGGCTCATGTCATATTTACGTTATTTGTGGTTGTTTGTGTATATTGGTGTCCAACACATATTGCGTTGTGTCCTTGTTTTGCTTTTCTTAGTCTGGTGTACCCTATGTTTCTCTGGATTTCCCATTTTGATTTTCCCTTCGGTATTCTCTAACGTTTATTTATATCAAAATCAGAAACGGGTATGATTGTGTTTACCTCGGTGATTACATCAGATTAGTGACATAGCTAAATTTGATTGATTGGTTGTATGCCAAGTGAACAGTATTTCAGTTATATCCATTACGCAAATGAATTGAGAAGGAATGCATTTTTTAGGTGAAAGATTATCATTAGGATGGGGCTAAGCAAAGTTTGAAGATACCAAAGGGGTAATCACAAAAAACAAACCTACATCGAAGGGAAGTACAGACGATACAGTGGCCAAGCGAAAACGAACAAACAATGATCTACAAAACACTACACATAAAATAAAAGGTTGAGCAACGCGAACCCTGCAAAATGCGAGGGTGAAATCATGTATTTCGGAAGGGTCAGCACGAGTGGTACCCGTCGTGTTACTCTTGTTACAACCTGGTACTAAGTCATAAATGCGGAAAAGATGGGATAATGATTAGGACTAACGCAACATTTTCGTCACACATATGTTCCCTAACAGATGACGTGTTAGGATTACCACAGGAAACTAGGTTATAATCGACAGTAAGAAATCTGAAATGTTCCAAATTGCCACCAAAGACTACTCCCGACAAACTGTTGTTGCTCATTCAGATGTCTTGGTAAAATATCGTTCACTCCAAGACGATGTGCATTTTCTTTTACACGAGGCACATATTTATGTTCCGTTCTTTGGGTAATTTGCATATTTTATTGGTTCCAAATAACCAGTAGACGTTCCTGTCTGTTATGGTCCACCCCATTCCGGGGCATCGACGTCTTATTTATTCAGACAATTCCATGGTCTGCGATGTCGCCAGACATTAACCCTATAGAGCAGGTATGGGACTTTATTGGCCGAAAATTTAACCAACGCAATCCAAAATGTCAAAATATTGACGAATTAAGAACTGCTATCCCACAGGAGTGGCAACAGTTCCCCCAAGAACGGCTTAGGCGTCTTGTGCGAAGCATGACGAGGCGTGTTACAGAACTTCATAATAAACGCGGTGGATATACTCGTTATTGATTTTTATGCCTTACACATACGCACAATAGATGCATTTAAAAGTTCTTAAGATCTGAAGACTCTGCATTTCAATGCAATGTTAAAAACTTCCATCAAATACAAACTGGTTTTACGTTTTTCCAGCGCCTGTTTTGAACCCCATTTTTGCCACGTCATAGTCACGTCTTTCAGGATGATCAATACTTCGTAGATTGGTAATTTTAGAGCCCTTGGTGTAGTCTTTTAAGAAGTGTAAGAAAATGGTGATATCTATTTTATTGTTTTAACAGTATTGATGTAAACAAAATATATCGATAAAAATATAGGGTGGTGCTTAACTTTTGCCGGAGTGTATATATTACATTATCTGCTGCGCACGCACATCATACTTATTTAGCTGTCCGCACTATATTGTTTGCTGCGCAAATTATATCATTTAAAACACGTATTAACTTATATAAAAAAAAGTCTACAATTATGTTATTGTAATATCATATTATTTAAAAGTTGTTATTTATAAATCCATCACATGACTAATATTTTCAGAAAAAAATTAATTTACATTTATCACACAGCAATAACTGTGACTCTCATTGCGTTGTCGATTTTCGATTTTTAATTTAAAGTGTCGAATCGGATGCCTTAACTTGCAGCTGCCATTTTGTTTATGTCAACAATGCAGTTAACCGAAGTGCAAATGAAATCTCTATATTTTGATTTGCCGAATTTTCAACGAGTATGCTGAATATCAATTATCTATATTTTGTAATCTAAAGATTATAAATATCTACTTTTAGCAAAACCCAGTTTATATGTGTTTTACAATTAAGTAAATGACATGAATTGGCAACTGAACAGCTTTTAATAATATAATAATGATATTATAAAAAAAAATCTTAGTTGGTAAGGAGAACGAGGTTTGTAACAAAATGCAACTAAAATACTTTCATGATAGTCGTAAAATTCTCCACATTCTTGTTTATGTCGCGAAGAATAGATATATTATATTATATGAGGCTCATCGTTACTTGCATGTGAAAACAGTTGTATGATCCCTATCAGTTCACTAAGAGGGGAGATTTTGTTCCGCTCATCAAACTAGTTTAATCACGACATTATTGAAATGACTGTACTAACTCACGAGAATGAGCGCTTACGTGTGTATATATGTGTTACAACAATAAATGTGTATGGGTATCGATTGTTTATCTTTTTCTACGATTTTGTGATTGGGTTTAGCAACTGTTCTGACCACGTGGTATTCTCTGCTTTTCATTATATTATTTAATATTCATGATATAAGTGTACAACTTTAATAAAAAAACAAAAATTATAATTTTCGTAGCGTAACATGTGTCTTTCCTTAGTAAATCTTCAAGAGTTAATATTCTTTTCTTGTTTTAGATTTCACAGCATGAAATTACAGTCCGTAAAATGAGATAAATACCAATATACGACAACAAATTTAATGAATTAGAAAAAAAAGAAATGTTTTGATTTCCGAAAAATGTAATGTGTGCAGCAAATTAGATTTTCTATTATGTGATTACCTATATGGTATGCAATTTACACATGTTTACGTATAGCGTACACCACTAGGCAACATATGGCGGTCATGATTTTGATATATAATAATTTTATTCCATTGTAATTTTATTTCTTCGGCAAAGATGGCTCGTGCAATAGTAGTTACGCTTGTGATTGCCTTAGCTGCAGGTTTACTAGTAGAATTCATATTTACGTCTAAATTTTTTTTTATTCTTTCTGACTCTGAGTGATTGTTGTTTAACGCCAATTCAGCAATTTTTCAGCTACATCATGGCGAGAACAAGTAAATTTTTCATGAGATGATGATGAGCTCTGCTTTGTACTAGACAAACCCGCTTCGTTTGTTTTTTTTTATAGTGGATAGTCATGTCGCCCCATTCCGACACATTATCTTGATTCCAAGCCAACCAGTCTTTGCTCTTTCTCCTTAATGCTGTGTGCTTATCAGAGAAGCGACAAAAAACAATTTTATTTTCTTTGGCTTGACCCGATCTGGGCTCGAACACACAATTAACCGCACTCGTGGCGAGCATACTAACCAATACACCACTGATGTGGTTAAAATCAGTTTATATGCATACAC
Organism: Gigantidas platifrons; assembly: GCA_002080005.1. Classification (NCBI taxonomy): domain Eukaryota; kingdom Metazoa; phylum Mollusca; class Bivalvia; order Mytilida; family Modiolidae; genus Gigantidas; species Gigantidas platifrons. Next base: position 308,357 of record MJUT01049015.1, on the reverse strand, counting down.
GCACTGAGTAGAATATTTTAAGAATGAGTATACTTCGGCCTTCAACTGTGAATAGTCAGAACATCAACAATCACCAAACATTGGGTGAATGCGCTGGGGATTACATCGAAAAATGATTAATGCTTCATATGTTCTAGAGTAGAATTTATTAATTATATATCCAAAAAATTCAAACATATATAAAAAAAAATCCCAAAATGATTAGTGGTACAGTAATGACCCGCATGCAATTTGTAACACCTTTTTATTCTTGCAGCTGCGAAAGCTAGAGTCCCCTATCTTGATGATAATGACAGATACACAAAGTCGGGTAAATAGCTACTATTAGTTCTTGTTGTTAGCTATGTAAAATGAATATACATACATGTATAATGTGCGCCATTTGAATGTTATTTAGCAGAAGTTTATTTACTACATTTTCATATCACATAAATCACCTTCCTTGTCCAATAAATCAAAAATGGAATATGCCTTTCTATTATGGGTACATATTACAACGTCTGTGATTAGTCAGATCGGGATTAATGAACATGTGTAGTGTTATTAGGAAGTAATTTAATTTGATATGAATACTGCAATCTGATCCGCTTGGAGAAAATTTTGTCTATATTCGATAACCTGGGTTGGTATTGTGACGGCACCAACATATTCATTCGCCAACGTCAAGTTCAAATAGTTACATGAAATACTCGTAATTAAAGCCGAGGAATCATTTAATTGTGTTGCAAAAATTAAATTATAAAGAATATTTGATATTTGTGATCAGGTTTATATTCAAGTATAATCTGGTTTGGTACAGTTTACGTTTTTCATAAACCGCTTCGCGGTTTACTAAGCGTAAACTACCCCCAAACCTCGTTATATCGTATAACCTGTTCATAAAATTATAAATAGTCCTTAAATAATATTCTTTTTAATATCTGTTAATAATTGTATGCTTTACATAATGTTGTTTATTTCTATTCATATATTCCGATATCCGATTGCTCTTTCAATACATGGTAAGTTGTATTAAGATACCACCAATAAATGAAAAGTATGCATGTCTTAGACACATTGCTCAGGTTAGGGGTATGGGGTTTGATGCCACTTTGAACAATATTTCAGCTATATCGTGGCGATCTATTTCATTGGTAGAGGAAACCGGAGTACTCTCAGAAAACCACCTACCTGTTGCAAGTCACTGACAAACTTGATCACAAAATGTTCTTTCGAGTACACAAACTAGGCTGAGCGGGATTCTAGCTTACAACCTTAGTGGTGTCAGACACTGATTGTATGTGTAATTGTAAATCCAACTGCCATACGATCACGACCACGACGGCCCCTTTCATTGAACAGGTAATTAGTGGTATTAGACACTGATTGCATGTGTAGTTGTAAATCCAACTACCATACGATCACAACCACGACGGCCCCTTACATGGGACAGGAAATTATTTAATGGTCTGCTGTTTACTTACATTTAATATTTCATAATTTTATTGTCTGCTGTTTATTTAAAAGGAAGTAAATACAATAATAAGTATGCAGATTACGACACCTATGGAGATAACGACAGATATGGCGAACAAAACAGTTACGTAGATTATGACACCTATGGAGATAATAACAAATATGGAGATAATAACAAATATGGACACAATAACAAATATGGAGACAATAACAAATATGGAGATAATAACAAATATGGAGACAATAACAAATATGGAGATAATAACAAATATGGAGACTATAACAACTATGGAGATGATAATAGCTATGGTGAGCAAACTAAAAATGGTGGCGGGAAATTCAATAAAGATGATTTGCATTTTTGTCATAATTAATATAATGTTCTGCACCTTGCATCATATTAATTCGCAAATTAAAGATGATGTTGAGAGAGAAATAAAAATGTAATTGTGTGCTCATACATCATACAGTACATATTTTAATGCATGGGTATTTTAAAACCTTTTGTATTGTGAAAAGATTTGACAAATTTGGGATCTGTCACTATCATTTCTTTCCATTGTAATAAAATGTTATAAATTGAAAAAGGAAACAAACATATACCACACTGTAGGAATAATCTCATCATACAACCCACAAACGTAGAAACAGAGGTCAAATGGATACCCTTAAATACACATATACATTACCGCTCACTATCCTGGTTTGGCTCATGTACCTCAATAAAACAACGCTGAGTTAAACATTAATTAAAAAATTTACAAACACCTATTTGTATAGACCAACATAATAGGTTCGAAGTAAATGTAAACAAAATCCAAACAAATCATAACACCTACTATAGAGTGTTTGCTTGCAATGGACACTGATTACTTGATTGCCAAGCAAGCTGTGCTTTAATTACATTGCTTACGAGATCAAATGATTCAGAAGAGAGGCCAATAGATTATTCTGCTCAAGTTATATGACTGAGGGAGCATTGAGTACCGAGTTGTTTTCCAGTTCTATAAACTATTTTGTATAAATATGCAAATAATAATTCTCAGACAATTTTAGAAACTTTCATATTTGTTTATGCGCAAATTTAAAAGAATGTTTCCATAAAATAGTACGGTTTGACAGGACAATAATTTGTCTCAGTCACCGATGTTTGCGTGCCAATAACAGTAATGAAGTTACTGCTGGGTTATTATAGTGGTTGGTGGTTTATGGTGTTTAACGCCACTTTCTACAATATTTCAGTTATATCATGGCGGTCAGTTTTATTGGTGGAGGAAACCGAAGTATCCGGAAAATAACACCGACCTGTCGCAAGTCATTGAAAACTTTATCACATAATGTTGAATCGAGTACACCTCGTCATGAACGGGGTTCTAACTCACAAAACTCTAGCTGTGATAGGCACTGATTGCACAGGTAGTTATAAATCCACTACCATACGATCACGACCTAGACGAAACAGCCCCTCACAGATATTGTTAATAATGTGTTTACCTTACAGCTGACTATAATGATTATAATTATTACGGAGACAACGTTGCCTATGAAGACTGATTTACTTCAACAAATACCATGGAATGAAACTTATTAATGGTGGATTTACCTATGGCGGTAATGGTAACGTATATTTCTCGCTTTTGTCGAATGAAACTCATTAATGGTGAATTTACTTATGGGGGAAAAGGTAACGTATATTTCAAATTTTTCTCGAATGAAACCTGTTAATGATAGATGTAGCTATGGCGGCAAAGGTAACGTATATTTCAAATACAATAATAAATCTGATAAAACACGAAAACTCACGATGAAAAACACCAACCTCATTAAAACCCTGGGTGGACACATGCTCAGGAAGTGTAGGGAATTCCTGATCCACTTGCGTTACCGGGGAAATATTTCTTCCTGTAAACGATCGAAGGAGCAATCCCACATTTAAGAAATCCAAATACGAATCACATGCCATGGAATATCGCATTAATTGAGATATTTAACTTCCGGGTAAGCTTCTGTTGAAATATTGCTTTAATTGTATAGGAAGTGTACATAAGTCATAATTGTACAATTTCGATCTCAATTTGTCCTTACTAGTTCAAGGTCAAGGTACAAAACAACATTTTGAGTGTGGAAATCTTATTTGCAAGCTCATTAGGGGTAGATACGATCTAAAAAAAAAATAACCAAGCCCGTATTATTTAAAGCTAGAACGCCATCTATACCGTAGAACCTGAAATTAAAAGCTAAAATAACCTATTTTCTCTATTGCAGTCATCCACATTCTTATAGAGGAATTAGTCAACTAGAAGAGGGAGAACAATTATTAAATAACTCAATTATATCTACAGAGATAAAATGTAGAGAAAGTATGAAATAAGGTACCAACAATTACATTTATTTTTCATTTTGTAATGTTGTAATTATTTATGATTCGTTTGTGTAGGATACCGATTAAGTTGCAGCAAAACACTTTTCTATGGCTTGTGGAACAGTTGCTACGAACGTATTCACAGTAGACGTTTGTGTATTGGACAACTACAACAGAAGCGTGTTTTTGCCTCATATTCAGGTATTGTAAATAAATAAATAATAATTTCATAGATGTGTTATATCAATAGAACAACAATGTCATTGATCTTTGCTAATAACGGAAATCAAATTACATTGTGCCATGGCTATGTAAAAGAAAACACAGAGACCAATTCACTTCATATGTTGGATGTTTGTAAATTTGCTCGAACCATTGCATACAAAAATTATGGATGAACATATGTTTAATAAAATCATATGACATTTAATATAAATAGGATAAATGTGGCTGTTCATGTCACTTTCAGTAATGTTTTAAGAAGGAATTAGAAAGTAATAGAAACTGACAAACATTGTCAAATAGCGCAATAGACATGACAAGAGCCACTGGAGGAACTGCTTAGCCTTCTGATTGCATCCGGTTTTAGTGGGTATCAATTTGTTCATATTGTTCAAAAATGTATTCGTGTTTTAATTCAGTCTTGTAACTTTCGTGTGATAACGATTCGTATTTACTCCCATTTGTTTTGTAGGGAGGTCATATTTTATTTAGGTTATTTACATTTTCTGGTGTCCAGCACGAATTCCATATCATATAATGGTCGTGCAGATTGACATTACATGAATGTTGCCACTCATGAAGGATGATCTGCTTAGCCTTCTGAAGCATCATAATACACACCGGCTGTAGTGTTATTCGTGTTGTTGCCACTCATGGAGGATGATCTGCTTAGCCTTCTGAAGCATCATAATACACACCGGCTGTGGTGTTATTCGTGTTGTTGCCACTCATGAAGGATGATCTGCTTTAGCCTTCTGAAGCATCAGAATACACACTGGGGGTGTAGTGTTATTGGTGTTGTTGCCACTCATGAAGGATGATCTTCTTAGCCTTCTAAAGCATCAGAATACACACCGGCTGTAGTGTTAATGGTGTTGTTGCCACTCATGAAGGATGATCTTCTTTAGCCTTCTGAAGCATCATAATACACACTGGCTGTAGTGTTATTCGTGTTGTTGCCACTCATGAAGGATGATCTGCTTTAGCCTTCTGAAGCATCAGAATACACACGGGTTGTAGTTTTATTCGTTTTGTTTGCACTCATGAAGGATGATCTGCTTAGCCTTCTGAAGCATCATAATACACACTGGTTGTAGTGTTATTGGTGTTGTTGCCACTCATGAAGGATGATCTGCTTAGCCTTCTGAAGCATCAGAATACACACTGGTTGTAGTGTTATTCGTGTTGTTGCCACTCATGAAGGATGATCTGCTTAGCCTTCTGAAGCATCATAATACACACTGGTTGTAGTGTTATTCGTGTTGCTCAATCTGTATTTTTCTCTTTGTCTTTCCCTTTTCTCTAGGCCATTGTATTTTCTCTCCTTCAATTTACGACTTCTAATTACTCATTTGGTATGAGTAACTTGATTATAATGACATTAGCATGTAAACTCAGTCATGTAGACTACATATGAGATGTCGCAATTGCTTACTTAGATGGTTAGGGTTATGGTGTTAAACGCCACTTTCAACAGTATATCAGTTATATCGTGACGGTCAGATTTTGTTGGTGGAGGAAATCTGGAGAAAACTCTCGACCTGTCACTGAATTAATTAGAGGCATGTTTGAAAAAAGGAATATAATAATAATTGCTTAATTTATATATTTAATACATACATAACTATTTTGCGTCTTTCTATTATTGTTTTATAAGTATTTGGAACTGCTCAGACAGTGTTGCTTATTGTATTTTTGTTTTATTTCTATATACCTTAGTAAGTATGTCTAAAATTTTCTCTATGACAGCTCCTGCCAAGATCAGTGCTGTCAAAGCTAAATTGGTCAAACAGTTGAAAGTTCACAAGAAAATTGCAAAGAAGCATGTAAAGAAAGTCAATCAGATCGCCAAAGCCCATGTTGCAGTAATAACCAAAATTGCTAAAACCCACGTGGGAAAGATTAACAAGACAGCTAAGAAACATGTAGGAAAGATAGCTGCCGTAGCCAGTTAACACATCAATAAAATAAATGCCATTGTTAAGGCTCATATATCCAAACTCAAGAAGCATTTGTATGTTGCCAGCGCACAACACCAGAAAAATATGGCTGACCGTCAATACCAAAATAAAACATTTTTGAAAAATAAAGCATATCTTAATCAAAAGCATAAAGCTGTTATTGCTGCAAAAGTGTATGGCACAAGCAAATACCAACCACGTTATGGAAGAAGAAAATTTGCAAAAACAGTCGTAACTGTAACTCATAAGCGTAAATCTTATGGTCGACGAGATTACAACACCTATGGAAAATAAAGGATAAGGTTCTACGAAAAGATAAAGGTAATATTATAGCGATGTAAACTGTAATAATTATAGAAAAAAAGTTATTTACTATTAAACGAGCACATATATGTAAGACTCAGATCGACGTCCAGCCTCTAATCGACGTCCAATCCTCAAATCGGCGTCCAATTCTCAAATATATGGCCGTTTTTCACTTTCTCAAATCGACGTCCAATTACGTCACTGACGTAGACTTCTAATGACATCACTCCCGTTAGCACATGGTTTTGATTGATTGATTGATTGATTGATTGATTGATGATTAACGTCCAGTGAGCAGTTTTTCAGCTATATTCAGGACGAGAATAATTTAAACGACACGGGACTCGAAACAAAGAAATGTGATGGGTAGGGACGGATAATTTTGCCAGTGTAACAGGTCTCTTATGGACCACTCATCATGAGCATAATACTCATATTGAGCTGCTACACTGGGTTCTTTAACGTGCGAAGAGGGTGGCAATCTCTCAACACGGGACCTCGGTTTTATTTACGTCTCATCCGAAGGACGGGTTGGTTGTCAATGTATACATCCCGCACAACCGACGGACGCCCCTTCAAGCTGAAGAAGCTCTCGGTCCCATTGCTATACCCCGGGGTTCCCGCGGGGTTGACATGGTTTTGAAACAATGATGAAGAAGGGACAAGACCAGATTCACAGTACATCGTACATTCTAGTGGACCCTAACCCTAATCCTAACTTAACCTTAACCCTAACCTTACCCCTAACCCTATCCCTAACCCTAACCCTAAACCTAACCCTAACAACCTAAATAATATTAATAAATGGGAAAATGCTTTAAAGACACACGAAACAAAACAAAACAACAACTTTAGGAAACAGATAAAAAAAACACGCAAAACAAAACTGTCATTACAAGTATTTTTGATGGCAAACTTTGATCGTGTAAACGGGCCTATAGAGATGCGAGTTTGGAAAGGCCGCCGATTTGAGAATATCCTAAAATTGGACCGTGATTTGAGATAATGACGTCAGTGGACGCCGATTTGATGAGTGGACGTCGATCTGAGTCTATCATATATAATCAAATCCGAAGGAATATTCAATTTAAGGGATTATCCGGATACAAAATCAGTCGAGTGCATTTTGAAATATAACCTGCATACGTTTGTGAAGTCTACAATAAAACCATTGAGCTGTCACTATAATACCTCTAGTATACTATAATGGATATACATTTGTATGTCGAGTCAATGCATCTAAGAAATTAAGATACGCATAAAATGCTAAGAAAAGCAGGTTTTTATTGCTGCTCTTCATCCTCCTTTTGCGATAAAACACACATAATCTAGATTTCAAGAAGTTATTATCATTGGTAAAATTTTACTCGAACCGATGATTGTAATTGTTAGTTAAATTTTCGCTGAAAACTCGTAAAACCTGCAAATATGAAGTAACATATTAGGTCTCTTCGACTACAACACATCAAGTTTCAATTATATATGTTCATGGGTGATTGTATTGACATATATCCTAATAGTTACTACATCATAGCCATGTACATACATATAGGCTTTTACAAAGAGGAAGTTAATAATTACAATTATCAAAACATAGCATCATAACAGAATCACAACAAATCGAATAATATTATTTATCCTGCAATGACAGCTTTTACCGACCAATATAGCCTGCCCAATATTTTTTTTGATATTTGTCAGTTATAAATAGAATACAATTTTATATTTGGCAAACACATTGGAGGATATTGTTTTCAAATACATACACAAAATTATTTTAAATACTTTTATCATCGTCCAGTAAACGTTTATTTACGATTTAAAATTTCAGGATAAATACAATACATGTGCACTGTCGAAGCATGTAGGTAAATATGTGTATTCGGCGCGAAACGTGGGAAAAGGCTCGGCGAAGCCTCGCCTTTTCCCCCGTTTCTAAGCCTCATACACATATTACCTGTATGCTTCGACAGTGCACAAGTATTGTATATCAATCCATAACAGTGAATATATTAAGTTCGTAGAAAAAATAAGATTGTATTTTTCATTTATGTTTTCTTTTCTTTTGTAGTGTGATGTCGACATACAAATTATACAGCAATAAAGTGAAGAACAGTTAATATTGTGTTTTATTTTATACATGCGTTTGCATTTGTTTGACATCATATCACAGATGACCATCAACCCGGATCCCTAAATCTCGTCTCAAAAATATCTCAGACATCGAAATCGATTGTGTCTATTGACTAAATTTTGAATATGGTTTACATGATGGATGCAAATAATGGAGCAGGAACTTTTACCCTTCCGGAGCATCTTATTTCACTTCAGGATTTTGCTAGTGGTTCTTGTTGTTTTATAGTTTTCTGTGTTCAGTATTAATGAATTGCGTTTCTCTTTGTTTGTTTTTTTTTTCTCGTTTACAGTGATTTTGTCTTTTTCTATTAATTGGTGCCTTTGATCACCTTCTGACCTTATGTTGATAACGCTTTTGAACATATATTTATACTCGTACTTGAGAATAAAACAGCCAATCAGTACTCTGTATCAAATAAATTCTTTGTTGTGATTGGATAATCTGAGAGAACGAGTACGGCAATACTCCATTTGGTGTGAAACCTATAATTAATTTCTTTAACATTTTCTACTAAACTTGTGTTTTTTCGAGCCTGCCTGGCTATTTTATCTTAAGTTTAACCTGTCTAAGACCATATATTTTCTGAAACGTACATGATTCCTCTACGTTCAGTGAAAATATCAGGGGATGCTTAAAGTTTTGCAGTGAAATGCCAGGCTATGGAAAACACCTACTCTAAAAACAGCTCGTTCATCCCCGGGAAATTCAATATTTAATTGGTCATGCATCAAATCCTCCATAGAGGTATTAAAATACAACTAAATGCATCAAATTTGGGCTCAAAATAATCCTTATATATTTAACGTCAATTATCAATTTTAATTATTCCATTCCATTCAATATTTGTCACAATACAACAAAGCGAAAGGAACTATTTTCTTTAAAGGGGACTACTTTTGTATATGTTCTAAGCTGTGATTGGTGAATTATAGATTTGACACCATTTGCCAATTCCCGACTTGATTCTAAAATTATACATGTTTAACATTTTATTATTTGAGTTATTTCCCTTGCAGAGGACAAAAGTGTCAATTTCATGCAATGTTCAACCAAAATGACATATATTTTTCTCATACTCTGTATAAAATTTAAATGTTGTAACAACTTGTGTATTTTTTATTTGCTATAGACTGAACGCGAGATGTTGCGTAACGTAACGTAACGCTAAAAAGCAACGTTTTCAACATTGTGACGCTTTAAACCAAATGTTGTACCTGCTTCACAAGTGGAACTTAAGTGATAAATTTTTGTAAAAAGTAGAAACCACTTAAACAACCGAAGCACATATATATTAGTATTTTAATACATTAAATTTTTCGTGAGATAGTCGAAATAATGTTGTTATCTTTTGGTTTTAAATAGAAAGTTTGTCGTATTTTCGGTATTTAAAAAGAACATTAAAATTTTGTCATTTTTAGATCTAAAGGTACTGTGGTTCCGGTATTTGATTTTCCAAGTTTTCTTCTTTTAATTGACCATATACTTTGACAAATGTGATCAGATTCCTGGTACAAGCAACGGAAAAACCATTTACGTTTTCGACGCTGACAGGCGCAAAATTCACAAAAGTCTTGAAAACGCATTTGACGTCGAAATTGATGAAGTGGACAATCCATTCAGACTTGGCATTTTATTCTGTTCGTGTTTGTTTTGATTTTAATATACTCATGATTGGTATTAATGGTAACCTTTGAATAGAACTAACTGCTTGGCACATACAAATTTCGATGATTTATTTGTGTGCTGCGCTATAAATCGTTAGAATTCCAAGCAACGTTGTTTTTTTTAGTAAAATTAAGAAGTGGACATTTCATTCAGACTGCGTATTTCGGTCATTATTTCTTTATCTTTCAAAAGTCATCTTCAAAATTTCTTGTATTATTTTTTACAATATAGATCTGCATAACAGTGAACAAATATTTACTCAACTTCACCTAAATTTATCGGGAAGAGTCTTTAAAGTTGGTGATCAGCATTTCAGTTCAGTATCTGACGCATTGAATGGACTTAAATACATGCGGATAAAAACAAAAAAACCTCAACAGAAAACGGCCATCGAGACATTACGTTTGAAGAATTTTGACATTTACTTTCTTAGCAGATTTGGTGCGATTTCCGTGCATGCGTTTTCGTGAAATGCCCGAAAATCTTATCAATTTGTAACATAAATGTTATATCTGACGGGACGTTTTTAAGACGGAAGGGGGATTCCGTGGTGGGATACGACAGAATAAATATCAATATATTTCATCAATATTGTCGGAAAATTATTTCTCATATCCTACGGTTTATTATGATATAAAGATTATGTAGATATGGCATCATAAAAACTAATAACAACCACATTAAATCAGAAACTAAGGTTATTTAAACGGCGTCGCAGTAACGTGCGCTCAGTCATAAAGTTAAGTTCTATTATTTTACAAGGTTCAATTATCTATAAATCTTAAGAAAATTATACTCAAATTCTTTGTCCTTTCTGTTGCTCTTGCATTGAACGGGAACCGGTTTGTCCTCTGTAAGGGAAATAACTCAAATAATAAAATGTTAAAAGTGTATAATTTCAGAATCAAGTCGGGAATTGGCAAATGGCATATTGTACTCAAAGTTTTATCTCCGTAGTCCTGACTTCACAATCCACAAACTGTAATTAGGGAAATAAACTGATAGAAGTGAAACTACAAATCAACCAGTAGGCGTGATCGCATGCAATCTAATTAAAATTAGATCTACACACTTGCTCCCCGACCAAAAAAAAAAAAGAAGAAAATAGGGAGCAAGTGTGTAGATCTAATTTTAATTAGATTGGATCGCATGGTAGTTGGATTTAAAGCTACCTATTCAATCGGTGCCTTTCACCACTGATGTTGTGAGTTCGAATTTCGATTAGGGCGAGATGTACAACATTATACAATTATTGACTTTGGAATAGGTTGATATCTGGATTTTTCAACCTGATAAAAATGTAATATTCACCGAGCCGCAGGGTAGATACATTAGCATGGCCAGACATCACGGCCAGAGTACATTGCGCATGCGTTAACTTTACATAACTAATTAATTGGAAAATAACATAGAACTTAATGGGACGTGTTACTTCAACATCAAATTAAATGAATTTAATACTAATTTTACATATACACGTTCATATCATGAAATTGTTCTTTTTATGCTCTTTCTGAAGAATCTAATTTTATAGAAATGTGTTCAGGTTTAGATATTTCCATTTAGCTTTTAAATTTAGTCTCTTTCTCTCCTATATCTCCTTCTGATTTATACTTTAGAACATCGTTATGACGACTTTGTGTCCTAATTATTAATTTTATCTTACTTTTCATTGTACAAACGTTCATAGTTTCCAATTCTTGAAACTTTTGTCTTCCGATTGATACCAATAACACACTTATAAAATAACGTTTCGATATTTCCATTCTCTGTTAAAAATTGAAATTTGTGAAACTCCGAAAAGTTCTAAGTCCGAACAGGTAAATTTTAACTGTCCGTTATCGGGTCGTTGACTTTTATTGGGGGCAATTAACACGATTGCAACTTTATAAGGAAATATTAAAATATACAAAAAAATGTAGATAGAAATCGGTACGTCTAAACACCGCTCAGGACTCCTGAGTGCACTCAGGACATAAAAAGTGCACTCAGGACCCTTTATCGTTGGTTGTTTCGCACACAGGACGCATACTTGGAATCGCTGGATGATATTTAGATATGTGTTAAGTTTTGGTGTAGTTTTAACATGTAACTTTCGAGATATTTGTAATTTTAATTCAAGTGTGTGGCACCTGGGACTATTATACTGTCAGTATAATAGTCCCAGGTGGCACGTGCCGCTGATTATGTAGGTAATCAACCATGAAGAATAAACAGCTACAATAAACAAGATAGAGATAATTGTCCCGTTAGCGTCATGGTGTTTTTTTTTTTTATATTATTTACAAAATACAAATATATACAACATAATTTCATGTAATTAACTACAGTAACCAACTGTATTTCCCTGTTTATGCTTTATTTTACACCTAGATTTAACTCATTTTTTCATATTTTCTAACAACAATTTTTATAAAGTATGAGGCAACTTATTTCCATCTTTTTAGTTTTATATCTTTATACAAATACCATATATATATTTTGTTTTTAAACTTTATTTTTATAACAATTATTACTGTAGCAAATAGAAAAACTAATTAACGATTTGAAAACGGAATCACTAAATCAAACAGACTACTGTTACCTAATAAATCGAACACACCCAATTGTTTTGAGGGTAGTTTTATGACATCAGCGTGGTTAAATATTCTTACATACATTTTTTTCTATTTTCATTCTTGGGACCTACAATTATCATAAGATTGTGTTATTCATTCAAATGGAATTATAGGGAAAATGCAGTTGGAATAATAAATAACATTACATATACACTACACGAATCTACATATTAACAGACAACTTTGTAGGTAAGAAATAATCAATATATATGTGTTAATACAACAATATACTAAAAGGGAGTGTGTATCTGGTGATTTATAATAACCTGACACAGATACATGTACATCAATTCGTATGGAAACATGGTGCGATTTTCTGGCAAGTCGTTGTGGCTTTGGCACTTCAAAATTTGAAACGGAAGATTGCACTGTTGTAACCAAACATTTACTGTCTTTAATTAACTTTAAGAACAGTTTTTCAGGTTGCTCTTCTGTCTTAGAGTACCAGGCCTGTTGTGAAACATAGAGTTTTTTATATTTTCCAAACAGTTCGTAATTCCCAGTTCCATACAGAGACCGTTTAAGGTCTATTTATTGTACCTTGACAACATTCATAAGTATTTTTGTTAGTGCAGGAATTGGCTGCGGATTCCAATCGATTGCTTTTTTGCAATTATTGTTTGTCCACAGTCGTTCGTTTTTCAGTTGCATATGTGGCTGACGGACATATTCGGCTAGTCTCTGTCGTAGATGTGAGTTAAAATAGCTTTCAAAGCATGGATATTTGGAACATATCTCATCAGCTAAGTAGCTGAATTCAAATCTGTCAATTGCATTAACCAAGCCATTACAACCAAATATATCGGATAATATGGAGGATCTGTCTTTATCATTGACGCCAATCTTATTTTTTTAAGTGTTCCGCAACATTGTCTTTTATATGTTTTGTGCACAAAAGACGTATGCGTTCGTATGTGATGAATTTGTATCGTTGAGAGGAGACTGGATGTTGTCATTTGGTGACATCGTACTATCTAGGTATGGTGTGTTTGGCACTAGTGGTGACGAAAAAGTTGGCCGGAATTTCTGGGGATGAGTGAGTTTACACGACTTATATGTGACCTCGTATCCAATCTTTTGAAAAAAATATTGTTGGGGATAAGTTCTGGTATAACACTTTATATGGACTGAAGAGTTTGACACCCAAATGTGACCTATTCTGGAGAGATGTTATTGTTAATTTTGCCAAAATACATGAAATACCGTCCACATCCCGCTCCCCTTTAAGAAATTTTAGCTTAACCACTATGGTTCAACACTGAGATTAAAATTAATCTTAAAACTATTTCCTATCAGCGTTGGGCCAGAGCGGGTATATAATATATTAACGATTTATTAAAAGATGAAGGTAGCTTTTTTTGCTTTGTAAGAATTTTAAGATAAATATAGACAGAATAGCCATTTCTTAGAATACACTGGTTTGATATGCAATATGACAAAAATGGAAAGATGAAATTGTTGGCCTTCATAAATTGGAATCTATTATTGATAAATTAGTAGCACTGTTAAATTGTTGTGTAAAACCATGTAAACCAATTCATAAACTCTTTTTTAAAGTATTTGAACATACAATACAATCGAAAGAAAAATGGCAACAAAAATTCGGGAAGACAATTTTACAAGATGACTGGAGAATTGTGCACTCGATACATTTTGACACATTACTTAATACAAAACTTCAAGCGTTTCAGTATAAAATTAATAATCTGAGATCTTTGTATACTAATGAAAAATTGATGAAATGTAAATTTTCAGAAACAGAAATGTGCACTTTTTGTTTTGAAACCAATGAAACTATGATAAACATTTTTTTACTATTGTGCACATGTTCGTCTCTTATGGCTTCATTTTGCACATTTTTTAAAAACAAAATGTGGTATAACAATTGAAACCTGTATTCTTGGAAGGCCATCAGGAGATCATTTTAATATAATAGATACTTGCATAATTATTAAAAATACTTTATATTTACTGGTAAATTACAAAATAATACGGCAGTTTTCTCAGAATGTGTGGAATAGATTAAGTAGTATAACAAACTATATTTTAATTCCTTGTACATTTGTTGTATCTGTGTACCATCAGACAATCAAATACTGTAAACAATAAGTGGAAAGCAATTTTACTCATGCTTCAGTAATAGAGTGGTATATAGTGAATATATAAGATATTTGTTGTGTTTTGTCAAAGTCATGTGACAGCTGATCGTACCAATCAGAGATACATATATATAGAGAGGTTTAATAATAACTTGTAGAAAGTAAGTCTTCTGCTTGTTTATCTGACGCTGAAACTATCAACCACACGAAAAATAGTAAACATGTTGATGTATATTGTTGTATCTGTGTTGTACTAATTCCGTTGTCCACTGTGTTTGTTTAGAATTCGGGCTTAAAATCAGCACACGATAATCAAATAACCTCAAATAAAGGACAACATGCATATAAGGCAATGCTTTTATGATAGTTTTCATTTAAAGTTGCACATAGATGGGTTATATGTGACTAAAAGAACAAACAAACAAAAACATTTTACACAAATCGTCAATAGATTCTTTCAACTGTCCACAGTTTTACCATTAAACTATGCAGTGTCACGGTAAACTAAAACAAAACATTAATAAATAAGTACTTTAGATATCGAGTGGGATATTTCACTTTGAAAAATATATTGCTACATCATAATAAATTAATAAAGACACCGATCTGTGTTGCAACCTGTGAATTTGCTATTTTCCACCGTTGTCGACGCGTTGGCACAGTTGCAGCCTCGTTTTAATGTACCAGTGTGATTACTGAAAAAAAACCAAAAAGCTTATAGGCTTGCTTTAAAAAGCAATACTGCCGTTAACCTCTTGAGTGTATTGGCATATATTCTCGATAGAAACCGTTAGGGCTAAGTTTCATTGTGTTGGTCACTGTTGCTTTGTGTGTAGGTCATATTAATTGGCATATATTACAGATTCATTTCAATTCAATACAATATATTTTAATAACATACTAATATAATAAAATTATCGATCATTCAATCTTGCACGTAAATATGTCATGTTTATTAAATCACCTAAATTTGTTTATTTGCACCTTCAAATTTAACACAAACATGTATTTTAAAATATGTATATAAAAAATAGGATACAATCAAAAGCAATAGTTTATTGAAGCGTAAAGTCTAATTTAAATATTCAATAGACTGTTAAAGTATATTTTGTTCCTGGTTTGTAATTGAGAATGGAAATACCAGAGAAAACACAATAGGATGTGACAAAAGAATTAAAATTTGAGAATACCCTAGAAAATGGCTACAGGAAAGGTAAGGGTTCATTTATTTAATTGTTTCAATCCAATAAATTACAAAATCGATTGATTGAAGTTTTGATAATATCAGATATGATACATTATTATTTGATCGATACACTATTGAATAATTTTGTGTAAATGAGACCAATGTCACCAATTGAACCTGAATTTTTTTTTTGAAAAATATGACAAAAGAATATTAACATTTTCATGGTTTTGGCAGAGATCAATTCCCAGTATTATTATCTGTAATAACGAGTCATGCTTATTGAGTATATTGGTAACCAAGGAACAACTTCCTGGTCTACGACTGAGAATGGAAATGTACAAGTAAATATATCACAAATTATTTTGTCTTGATATATTTTTCAAATCATTTCTTATAGGAAATTTTCCCAAGGCAATGGTCCTACAGTTGTATGTCCTATGTCCACAAAGTGTTCACGGACAGTTTATGGACAAAATACACTTGCCTTGGGTTCAACCGTCAGGGGATGCACGGTAGGTCTAGCTTACACGCGTAGTTTTTGTAAGATCATATATTTTAACCCCATTCGCTAACAATAAATGACACATGTGACCCTAACAGTCTCATAGATTTATACTTTACCGAAATTTACATATAATTACTAAACTTCATTTTAGATATGCATATTATGCATTGTGTATTTTACACAAACGTATACCCCGGTATTTAAAACAGCAATACAAATGTATTGCTCACACCAAATTCTAACGAATGTTGTAATATTTGAAATGTGCTCTCTTGTATTACTTTAAAATAGGTTTGGAAATGCGCCACATTTAAAACCCAAATGTGTGTCTTAATGGAGAACTGCGTTTCTGTGTTTTTGAAGTGTGTCTCATTGGTTTTTTGAAAATATAAAAAACCACCGAACAGCCACCATTTGTTAACATATAAGATATAACTATTTCAATTGAAATGGGTATAATGAATAAATAAATAAATAAATAAACAACAAGAGAAAGAAGTTGAACACAAGAAAGTCAAAATCAACATTTGACAAGTAAAAATTGGATAGTGGCTTTCGATATGCGATGTTATTCATTTATACTTTTTTGACTAAGGTCGAATTTATTGCAAGCAAACTGATTAAGGTTTCAAACTGGTTTGCTAAACTTTTCATTTATTTAAGAAAACCAGTTTAAAACTGGGTTGAAACCCAAACTGGTTTTCATGTTTATCGAGTCCAAACCAATACTAGTTCCAGAAATTTAGCAAACCGCACGAGAGGCGGTTTTACATTTTGGTTTTGGAACATGGCGGCAGCGGAGGAAATGAAGAACATGCTTCGACTTCATGTTGATGATTCACAAATGGAATGGGTATGTGAGCAACATCAGAAAGGTAAATATCTATATACAAATGCCTGTTGTAATCAAGTTATCGGTTTACAGAGGCCTTTTTTCCTACCTTTAGTCATGAAAGTCAACAAAACGGTGAATTGAAATGTTCTGTTAACAAAATGTTGAAGAATATGACATAGCCATGCATCAGAACTTTCATCCTCACTTTGCGTTAAACTATTAGGTCTATAAGATCATTTAGATCTGGATTGTCAGCCATCTTTAGAAACCACTAATTCACTGAAATGTGTTAAACCAGGGTTTAGTTAAAAATTGGTTTGTATTAAACTTAAATCTGGTTTGTTAAACTGTAAACCCTAACCGAAACAAGTTTGATTGCAATAAATTCGACCTAAATGTTGTCTTCTTCCAGCTAACACAGACCAATCATAATCTACCGAACAATTTATAGGTAGTAAACATCATTCTATTTTTAATACATTTTCTCAGAATAAAATAAACCAACAACATCAGAACAATAGATTATAGAAAATAGAATATATAAAAAAAAAGACCCGGAGACGAGTCAGCTTTAAGCAAAGCATTTAAGAAATATGCACAAAGTATATTTAAAATGAATATTAAGACTATATATCTATCATACATAATATCACTATAGGTTTTTGAAAAACTGTTGAAATATTACATGACCTGAATAGTAATAAGTGTGTCTGACCTTGCCATTGTCAATAGAATCATTATATCTTTAAACTGTTTTGAAAATTACTCTTTTGGAACGCGTCATATCGGTATATATACACATAAAATTTGTTTTGTTACATTTTTACGTCAATTTCTTTGTGTTAGTACAAATGTAAATATTAAAAAATATACATGTGTATAAATAAGAAAATAAAACTTTAATTTTGTCTTATAATACAAATTTACTATCAACATTGTTGAATACCGTGGGACCACAGTCGCTTGTTGCACGGAATTACCCCCTTTTCAACTTTCTGTATACATAAAATGAATATGTAAACAGAAAGTTAAAAGGAGTTATCCCCCTTTTTTTTAACTTGCTGTTTACATATTTATTATTGATATGTAAACGGAAATAAAAAAAAAAAGGTGCATATATATAGATTCTCCTTCAATAGAGTTAAATTAAAAATTTTAACTACAAGCCGTCAGGCGAATGGTTAAAATTTTAAATTTAACTCTCGAGAGTGGAGAAATATCGTAACCCGCATGGGCAACTGAAGGAGAATTTGTTTTTCCCATTATTTAACACGAACTTTATTTCAAAATCCTTCAAAATTATCGATTTGACAACATGCGGGGAAAGGCACGAGACATTTTAATCCTCTAGAGGATTGCATATTTTTCCACCACTGGTTCAGCGTGGTTAAAACGCGTAATAATGGGAGAAATTGATTTCCTATTTTTGTACGTTTTTATTACTTTCACTGGAGAAATAACTCTACCGGTGGACTATAAGCCCCCGAGGGTATCACTCACCTAGTAGACACTATCTACGTTTTATTACTCTTACTGGGTTGATACCTCTGCTGGTGGACTATTTATTCCCAACGGTGTCATCCGCTCAGTGGTCGGTATTTCGGCACTGACATTGTTTTCTTGGATATATTTGTTATTGAAATTTACAGTTCCTAAAAAATGTTGTAATGTAAGGTACTCCTCCCGCAGGATATCTTGTTTATACACTTTGATTTTCTTGCTCCCAAAGACTTTTAATGTGGTACCATAACTCTTTAAAATCAGTTGAACGTTTTGATCATATGATGTTTGTATGCAGATTTCAAGCATCTCGGTGATCAAAACAGAGAGAAAAGCTGTTATGTGGCTAGTGAATTTATAGCTCTGAGTCTGTCGGTTTGAATTTTAAAAAATTTTGATATTTATTACAGTGGATATATTGAAACACACTGCCAAAAAATTAGAAAATTAAACGAGCAGATCAAATATTACCTGAAGTGTATGGTACCATCTTAAATTATTGTGGTTTCTACGTTGTTGACCTTCATCGTAACTGATGAATGTTATTCCAGAAATGTGTCATATGCTGTAAGTTCGCTATATACTGTTCATCTGATGTTAAATAGCATCCAACCACTTTATGTCTACATACATGAATATTATGTACATAGTGGTGCTGTTATAACTAAGACAGAGTTTGTAACACTTCTCAAGTATTTATGTTGCATAAAGTTAGAGAAAACCGAAGGGACCATCAAGAATGAATACTGGCAACACCGGGCATCCAAGGTACGTGACGTAGACATAACAACAGTGAAAGCTGAAAAGATGAGCAATACTGACTTAACCAAAAACCTGGAGTGAACCCATGTACTCGCGAAGGATAAACAGTTTCTGCTTCTTATTCGACACCCGTCGTGTATAGTATTATATATTATGCATGTTTGTAGACCAGTTTTATTTGATCTGTTCGTTTAATTTTCTTATTTTTTTGACAGTGTGTTTGAATATATCCACTGTAATAAATATCAAAATGTTAGCAAATTTCAACCAACAGATTCATAGCTATAAATTCACCAGCTACATAGCAGCTTTTCTCTCTGTGGTTTTGATCACCGAGATGTTTGAAAACTTCATACAAACATCAGATGATCAAAACGTTCAAGTGATTTTAAAGAGTTATCTCCCTGTAGTGTATGGTACCCCCTTAACTACATTCATTTGTAAACTGCTGAAACACGGTACACTGTCGAGTGATAGCAATACATTGTAATTGATAAAATAATATTTCAATTTATTATCTACCAAAAATATGAATGAGAATTTGTAGAATTTGAATTGCACCAAGCAGTCTTTTTCAAATCAACTTTGCTCTAATGCAGATGGAACAATGGTGGATACATGTATGGTTCCCTTCCGGAGCACACGAGTTCACGCCCGGTTTTAGTGGGGTTCGTGTTACCCGATCTTTAGCTTTATGTGAATGTTTTGTAGATCGGTGTTTGCCATTTCGTCATGTTTCTTCTGGTCATTGTGTTGTTTGTCCTTCAAATACTTCTTATCAAGATGATTGTTTTTGTCTTATTTCAGTCTGAATCAACAGGTATTGCTGATATTGACCTTATCTCTGGTGTAAATCTACAGCACTTAAGTCGAGAACTGAAGTATAACTTTGTAGACTGTTACACACAATATGCTGCTAAAAAAGAACTAATATTAAAACCTCTCATAAAGATTCTGGCAGACAAAATAATACCGGGTCACATTATTGAAGCAGGTATATAATTTAAAATAGCATTAATATATTTGTTGTTATCTTAAGAAGTGAAATTATAGATAACTCAAAGAATCTGTTCAACTTCTGATTACTACTTAGGTATCCGCACATTTTTATTGTTTTTTTTTCTGTCTTTTCCATTTGTGTTTCTATTCTGAATATTATCATTATGGTATCCATGCAAAAATAATTTAATGAAAATATATATATAATTCTAACATGAGGTCTTTTATTGGCTATTTAAATAATACCGTGATAAAACCCCGATATATTTTAATTCGCACATGCGTATTGTCGAATAAATTATTAACACCATTTCTAAGTGTTCTCGTATATTTACAAAGGATCGTGGTGCTACAAGCATAAACATATTTGCATAATTTCTTTACATATACTTTTTTTCCGGAAAAATACTAAAGACAACCATTTGACTTTTGTACTTGGTCGTCTTCTGATCACATATAGTTTACAAAGAACCCTGTTGACATAGACACAAGCTGGTTATACATTTATTTTACGATTTTGTGAGCATTTCACTTTGCTAAAGTGAAAATGCCATCAAATTGGAAAATATCAGTGACTTAAAGTCAACATCGTCTTGTTATCTATATAGTTAAAAAACTGTAATCATGAAGGTTAGTAAATTGTGTTATGACATGCATTTCCTTTATTGACTTGCGCTTCAAAATATAAGTTAGATTTTTCCTACTAGAATCGAAGTAATTCATGGAAGCCATAGTGTGTATATCGTTTTAACATGGATAGCATTTAAGTTGCATAACATTTCTATGAAAATAATGTTATTATTTCTTAATCCTTCCAAATGTTAAGTCGATAGTATGAAACAGTATTTATTTACATAGCTTTACATTAACTATGTACAACGGGTACCAATAGCGATTGTGTATTATTGATTAAATTACATATACACGGAACAAATAAATATTTTGTGGAACACTGCGAATAATCTGCAATATTCCATTGCTTGTATGTATTTTAGATATTTATCTAATGTGATATCTACAGTTGAGAAATAAAAAAAACGTATTTCAAATTATTTTTCATTCATCTTAAAAGATGTTCTCTGGTATCTTTTGTGTTTTTCGCTAACTGTATGCATATGAACCATTTATTTCCCATTTTTACCAAAAGTAAGGTATAACCTTTTTCTAAGAACGGAAATAGGAACTCATGTCATACAATTTTTCCGATTGTCGGAAAAGGCAGAAGTAAATTTACGCTACCAATTGTTATTATTATTCTTCTTCTTATAAAGAAGAATGAAAAAGTAACTTACTTCTATTTCTTTTCCAACATATGGCTTAGTTAATAGTAATCTTGGATATGGAAGCTACAAATTCACACATTAGTTGTGTTCCTTGAAGTCGTCGATTTCCATGACCACGGAAATTGTTTACATTATATTTAAAGTAAATGTATATATTGTAATCACAATTTGTTTACATTATTTTTTGGATAGGTAGTCGCGCTGAAGAAACAATGACACCGACACATGAAGGATATCAATACTCTCTTGAGGCAGACTCCGATTTCATGTACGAAATTGACAAGTGTGTCCTAAACGACACGCTCAGTGTAGAACCAACAGATTGTCCTGGTTTTGTGCGACTAGTTCTAACATCAAAGGACAATTTACACTACAGCATGCTCCAAGCAGTTAAGCAAGACAAAACTATGTGGATCTCTCCACTGAAATTTAAGGCACACATCTCAGTTGCTTTGTACATTCTCGTAAAGGCAATGAAAAATTCAAATCATAACAATATTGATTTACTAGAAGGGTTTGTGGCCGATACAGAAATTGTTGGACCGGCGATTCGACTTAAATGTGACCCCGAAACAGAGGAAAATGAACCGGACTTAACATTTAGTTTGGCTAATGACGGTATCATTGAAAATCTATCCGACAACTTGAAATTGACTGTAATAGATTTCGTACCCGCCTTGGCGTTTGAAAATTGGCCACCTATTGCAAATGAATGGATCAAGCGTGTACGCAAATGGCCTCCGCCACCATTAGTACAAAATATCATACAATATGGTTTCCATGTTGTAGCAAAATCAAGTTCAAAGGAAACTGAAGATTATGAATGGCGTATTTCATTTGCTAAGGCAAACTCATTGTTACTTAAATCTATTGATAAATACTCGTGGTGCAAACAATGTTACAGAATATTCAAGTGTTTGATAAAGTACTATTTCTCTCATCCTAAACTTATTACAACATTCCACTGCAAAACTGTTTTTCTTTGGACACTGGAGCGATTTCCGCCAGATTCTTGGACATTCAAGAACTTAGGACAGCGTTTCCTAGGCTTACTGGACAGTTTATTGCATGCACTTGTTATGGGCCGTCTTTCGGAATATTTCATCCCGAATGACAATTTATTCAGTAAATTTGAGGCTGATTGCACATTAACAGTTATGCAGAAAGTATCTGAAATGCGACGGGAACCAATCAAATTCATTTATAGAATTGGCACTGTAGCATGGAATGATGAATTACAGGGAATGACAATCGAAGAAATGCTTCATTGGGATGATATACCGGAGACAGAACGTTTCCCGTGGTAAGTTAATATAATCAAAGTCATACTGTGTAGCTTGATATAGAGAGAACAAATGATTCGACTTGGAAAAGGGCTACGGTTCTATATTGTACACTGGTAGTTGGATTTGCAACTACCTATGCGATCGGTGTCTATCACCACTAACGTTGTGAGTTCGAATCCCGCCCAGGCGAGGTGTACTCGATACAACTTTATGTGATAAAGTTTGTCGGTGACATGCGTGCTGGTCGGTGGTTTTCTCCAGGTACTCCGGTTTCCTCCTCCAATAAAACTTACAGCCACGATATAACTGAAATATTGTTGAAAATTGCGTTAAACACCATAAGATCTAACCCACATATAATCATTTTATTGTCATTGTATATTTCACTCGATTACAATACGATAATCAAAAGTTGTTTATTCTATATTTCGTAATCAATTACAATTATTTTTTTACCAATGTGTCAATATTTTGTGTGATTTAGTAGGATAAAAAAGACTTGTTCTAATTCAGGATAATCATCTGAATCAAAATACCTTGTTTGTGCTGCGTTAAACATAGCATGTTGTTTGTACTGCAAGTTATATAGAACATGCATTATAAACACGGATGATAAGCAAATTTTGGAGGTTTAACAATATTGTACTTGTAAATCAAACAAACTCAAAATCTACAACCATTACTATGCGGTACGTACATAACGTATTAGATCTGTATAAACACACACACACACATATATAAATATACGTCTGAAAATTAAACCAAACAGTGTTTGAATTACATTTTTGAGCTGTCAAATTTTTGTTCTCCCCTCGACGGGATTTGAACTCACACAATTGATACACTGCAGCACCATTCGCTTAGCCTTACGTCTAGCGCTCTAGACCACTCGACCACATCCGCTCCTTAAAAAAGAGCTTCAATAGTCGTAGTGTTACCTTGTCTCGTAAGGCAAATCTAGAGATAGACATAAGACATGTGTATAAGCGTGTGTAGATGGGGCATCATACATACTTAATATTATAATTTGACAGAAATCTAGGATAATGAAGAATTAATTATACAGTCACAGGAAATAAAGTATATTATACAAACGTCTAAGCAAGTGACAACCATACAATATATCTGTCCCACTGGATCTCAAAGTTACTAAGGATACTAGGCTAATATTATTCTATTTTTTTCAACTGGTTGGGTGTGGCTTAACACGGGTTGACTGTTTGCAGGAAAGTCCATGTATTTAGGATGGTCAGGTTACCTGATCAATTTCATTTATACAGCTATATTCAATCGTGAGTTCTATTCCTTTTGTATGAATTGATTTCGGTGACACTGCTGAATACAGTTCAATAATGTCAATAACGGGAACTGCCCTGTACATACACAAAATAAAACCGAATGCTCTCATGTAAATTTAAAGGTCAACCCCGCCCGTCCAGTTAAATAAAATAGTGCAATACTAAATATTAAATATACGTCTGTGTTAGATTGCTGTCGAATTATAATATTAAGTATATAAGTACCATATACACACGCTTATACACATGTCTTATGTCTATCTCTAGATTTGCCTTACGAAACAAGGTAACACTACGATTATTGAAGCTCCTTTTTTAGAGAGTGGATGTGGTCGAGTGGTCTAGGGCGCTGGACGTAAGGCTAAGTGAATGGTGCTGCAGTGTATCAATGGTGTGAGTTCAACTCCCATCGACGGAAGAACAAATATTTGACAGCTCTAAAATCGAATTCTAACACTGTTTGGTTTAATTTTCAGACGTATATATATATATATATACATTTTTTATATATATTTATTACATACTTAGTTAAAATAAAGGCATTTTTGTATGACCAATATGATCGGAAGTAAACTGTCTATATTTTCACACCCCGGCAAAATAACCGGTTATTGGATTACTACAAGATCATTTCCATATCGGCCCGGGCCAATATGAGTGTCTCTGGCCAATAAGGGTGTCTCTTTTCTAGATGTCGGAAGTATGTAATAAATACTTTAATACATGGGCATTTCCATATTGTCCTGGTTATCATCCATCAACCCATATTGGCCCTCGACTTCGTCTCGGGCCAATATGGGTCGATGGATGATAACCAAGCCACTATGGAATTGCCCATGTATTTATCTATATCTTACCTCCTACATAAATGTAAGAAAATGATTGGTTTAGCGTGAACACGTGGACGCCCTGTATAACTCGTACAGAGCGTCTGAACCTCTTGTATGTTTTTCATACAGGGTTAGTAAATTACCATTAATAATTAATAGTTGACTTGATGTATTTTGGGAAATTACTTGTGTTCTTTAAACATTATTTCCAGTGTTTTGAAAACAGTTTATTGTTTTTGTGAAAATTTTGAATGTTCTTGCTGAACATTATGTGATATTTTTCTGTGATATAAAATATCGAAAGTTTGTATTTTTCAATTATTTTATGAATTCTTGGGTATAGACTCATAAAAGTAAGAAAAAAACTCAGAACTTCAAATCCAAAGGGTAGTCGGTAAGATATATTCGTTACACAGTGTGTTAGTGACCTAATACGTTATATACGGGGTCAGTAAATTCCATATTTATTGACCCCGTATATAACGTATTAGGTCATTAACACACTGTGTAACTAATAGTATATATATATATTGAAAAAAGAACCGTTACAGTAGGACGGTTGGCTTTAAAGCTAAGTATGAAATCAATGCTTACATTCAGGTTATGTTAGCGATGTTTACCCCGATAATAGCAAAAGTGGATTTCCGCATGAAAACGATGTTCGGTTCGTCTTTACCTCTAGTTGTATGTAGGAGGACTCATGTTTTAGTTAGTTATTTGTGTTTGTTTGCGTATAGTGGTGTACAACATATATTGAGTTGTGTTTTTGTTTTGTTTTTCTTCATCTTATGTACCCTATATTAATAGTGTTGACATAAACGGTGATTATTATGCCATTTTGTGTCCCAACGTGATATCGAAACATCACCTAGGTTAATTTAAGGCTTCTTTCTACATTTGTTAGTTATCTTTTGACGACCAGTTTATCAAAAGTGAAAACCGAAATACTTCCAACATTCAGCAAGATACTGACGCAATGTAGGGTAGAATTGAACATACCTCGTAAGATGGCGGAGTCGAACTGGCTATTGACACTGATTTACATATAAAACCGCCATACGAGTTCCCAGATTTCCTTATATTTAAATATAAAATCAGTTTCTTCACGACATATTTAAATGAATTCAAAGATATTTTCAATATTTTTCACAAATAATTCTAAGAATAGTGATTATCATGACATTTTATTAACAATCTTATGTTTTTATTTATTGTAACGAATCAATGAATATAAAACATACATGTCTATATAAGACAACGATCTTTGTTTTCCTACATTGTTATCTATATTTATTTTGTTTCAGATCAGACATTACAGTGTTATATGAAAGAAATAAATAAAATGAGCATGAAGTAGAAGGATATTGTATTTTATTGATTGTTGTTTAACGTCAGCAGTATGCCAGTTATTTTCATGACGATAACAAGTTTACAAGCAGCTCCTCATTCGGCGTGCTATTCTCTGTACACGATACAGACTTTCGGGTACCTATCCTACGGGTGATATGTGTATTTGATTCGTCACTCCCATTTACCGAAAACCTCTGTAGGAGAGGCTGTACATCACAGTGGCATTTGTCGTATTATTATTGTTAGAAATCCGGTGATAAATCATGAAAGAGGAAAGGAATACAGGATTTTCACTACGCCAAATAGAACATATCGGTGGTCACTAGCGACACATATATTCCATATCTGTTAACCAAGTCAAGACGGGGACCATAACACTTTCGGAGTAATGACTAGAACTTCAACACTAGAAACCCTTGAATCGGTATACTTAGCTTAATTGAGCAACACGAACTAAATACCGAAATGGTCAGCAGTTGCTTCTTCAAATCGATTACATAAACTATTTTGAAATAGTTATACCAAATACATGTGGAAATCGCGTTGAACAGCTTCAGTAACAAATCAAACTGAATTCATTGTTATGCCAAATTGAGACATATATATCGTGCTACATAAAATAACCAAACAAAATCAATAGACCTTACTGCTAAGGAAAATCCTAACAGGAAAAGATTGCATATACCGAAGGGGTAATCAGAAACCATCAATCGAGAAAAGACAGACAATACAATGACCCAAAAGACAGACAATACAATGACCCAAAAGACAGACAATACAATGACCCAAAAGACAGACAATACAATGACCCAAAAGACAGACAATACAAGGACCCAAAAGACAGACAATACAATGACCCAAAAGAGGACAAAGTAAAAACAATGATATACAAAACACTACACAAAAACTAAAGATTGGGTGAGCAAATTCCGTGGATGACCTCAAGTGCGCATAAAGTGTAATACATTCCTGTTCCACTAGTGGCACCCGTCGTGTCACTCCTACAAATCCTAGTAGACTTCGCTTGCTACACACGCACACACACACATTGATGTACGCTGTACAATAATAAGATGCACATATCATAATACAGTGCCATTTGTATGGGACAATCAATCATGAATATCCCTCAAAGGCAATCGATCATTTGAATCTTCGAACTTGTGATTATGATGATGGATTGCTAACGTCATTTTTAACAATGTTTTAGCCATATTGCAGATAACAGGTTTACTTCATGGAGGGAACCTCATTACCGGGAAAAAGAGCTAAAAGGTTGCATCGAGTAAACTTCACCAAAAACGGCAATCGAACACACAACACATTATTATTGATAGACACTGATTTCATATTAGTTTGACTATCAAATCCAACCACGGTATTATCGCTGTCGTCAGCACTAGTTGTTAATGTATGGAAGCGTAAATGTTTGAACAAATATGATGTAGAGGTTATCTGAAACAACTGGCATTTAATGCCAATTGCAGTTCTGAACAATGTTTACCTGTACTAACAAATTTAAATAGAGTTTAAGTAATGTATTTCAATTGCCAACTGAACAGATATTTCAAACAACTAAATGATATCCAACACTCTCAAGTATTGGTCATCACATTCAGAAAAATTGGCCATAATAAGAACATACTACCATTGTTTAGATAAATTCAGTTTATTTTTTGCTAGAACTCAAACGTCGGTTTCTTCCTGCAATAAAAACAAAAGAAATCAAATATTAAAAATGAGTTTTTACATAGTTCATTTTATAAATACTTCATTGAATAAGGGTAATAACAAAATTACCGAACACAGAGCAATCTTCTAAAGGGAAATTCAAAACTCATAAATCAATAAACAGACAAAAGCAGTCAACAACCGGGAAACTGGAAAACCGCAATGGTCCTGACTTGGTACAGACATTTCTAAAGAAATGGTGGATTGAATCAGATTTTACGGCGCCAACCTCTCGCTTCCATATTACGGTTCAAAGGTTCCCGTTGTCATATTTTTATATTAAAAAAGTCTAAATAGGTTAAAACACGGTTACGTGATTGATACTTCAAATCACGTGATATTATGTTTTGCAATATTGTATTCCTTGTTACATTGTATTCAAGTTCCTTATGTGATCAAGTTTGTCAGTGCTTTGCGACAGGTCTGTGGTTTTCTCATGATAATCCGATGTCCTCCACCAATAAAACTGACTGATACAATATCACTGAAATATTGTTGAAAGTGGCGTTAAACACCATAACCTTACCCCCTCATTATTCAATTTGTAATGTTTGTTTGTATTCAAGTTATTTCTATTATTATTATTGAAAATGTTATCATTACTTCTACTTTAAATCCATTTAAGGAATATTTGAAATTGTTGAACAGGTTATACGATATAACCTGGTTTGGGTCGGTTTATGCCTAATAAACCGCGAAGCGGTTTATGAAAAGCGTAAGCTGACCCAAACCAGGTTATGCAAGTATAACCTGTTCAACAATTTCAAATATTCTTATAATTTAATTTTCACAACAAAATTTAATGATTCCTCGATTTTAATTACGATTATTTCATGTGATTATTTGAATTTGTCGTTGGCGGATGAACACGTTGGTGACGTCACAAAACCAACCCAGGTTATCTAGTATAACCAAAATTTTCTCCAGGCGGATTAGTCAATCAGATTGAAATATTCAAATCAAATTAAATTATTGTAAGTTAAACATAATATTTTGCAGACCTTTACTAATATAATAACATTACTTTGTCATTACCTTATTTTGAAATCATTAGTCTCAGTATCCGTCATATCTACCATGATTTCTGTAAACAACAATAATTTGTAACTAGGGAATAATAAAAAAAAAAATCACAACCCATCACTCTTATTATTACTATAGAAACAAATGTGTTATGATTTGAAAACGTTATCATTTCCATAATCAATAGGGTATGTACCACATAGTCCAGAGACATATATCATCTAACACCACCCGTGGGAAATATTTCAATCGGTCTCTACCAAGACAAGACTATCTTCCGCCCTAAAAATAGCAAGTGGCTTATCTTTTTGGTGGGAAATTATAAACTATATTCCTTTGATTGAAGATTTTTTTATTGATCATATTCGTTTAATCGTGATATTGACAGTCACCCACGTGGGTACACGACAATTTGGCATGAAGATAACTCTGACCGCCTATAGAAAAGGCAACTCGGACCGTATATAGAAAAAGCAATTCGGACCGTATATAAGGACAACTCTCATCGTTAGGAAAAGACAAATTATATCGTCGATAAACATAATTTTGAAAGTTGAAACAATAGCTCAATCGCTTTATGATCACATAAAGAGAAAACGCGAACCATCGGCAATGTACGCCGTTTTGTCGAGATGGAAAACTGAGCAATTTGCCAGTGACGAGTGATGAAATGAAACAACAAATACAATGTATTTAATATGATATTCATTTATTAATTTGATTAAGAGCTCTAATACAGTTCCTCTTCTTAATGGCATAGTTAGAGAACAACGAAGCGGCAATCAAAAATGGACAATCCAGAGAAACTGGTAACATAGGGTACAAAAGACGAATATTTTTTTCTTATCTACTGTCTATTTCTATGAACAAGTCAATATCAACAATCGTAGTTTTTGTTTTTGCAACAATTACTATTATTGTATAACTGATTTTGCTTAAACATATTTATTGTACATTTAGGCTGTTAAACATTTTTCTAACATTCATGTATTTTGATTTTATGTGACACCTTTTATTGATATATATTCTAATTCATTACGATTGATCTAATGTAAAAGTCTTATAAATACTCCATTGACAATCCGAATTATCTTCACAGGCTGTCCTAGTTGCCTTCTTTTGTAGACTGTCCGAGTTTTCGTCGGGTCGAGATGTGCAGTATTAGCCCATATGTGTTTTTCGTTTGTTTCTTGTTTTATGTAAGAGAGTCTTAAAAATTCCATTGTTTTTGTTATTATGCTTGTTGACTATTGTAATTCCTTTTTCCAAGATGTTTCTTTATTGTATAGTTAATACTGAAAATGTTGCCATTGGCTATATTGTGTATGACCAAAGACACCCCAGGTGCAATATAAATTGCGCCAGTTCTCCGGTTCGAGGCACACCTCACCTTAGCGGGATTCGAATTGACAACAGAAGTGGTGATAGGCACTGATTGAATAGGTAGCCATATATGTAACTACCATACGATCACGGCCACGACGATCCCTGTATATCCTTTAAACAGCTAACGACAACTTTAAGCAGCTCCCCGTGAGCAACCAACCGTTTGTTAGAAGATGTTGTGGGTGGTAAACTACATGGCAACATTTTCCTTGTCGCAATCAAAACAGCCGTCAGTACCAACTTTTACCTATCAGTTATTTTACAGAAAAGTAAATTTCCGCAATTCTTTTTTGTTACCTTAACATAAGCGTAAGTATTTTTGTTGTAGAGATATGTATTGTGTCTATGTAACTTACATTTTGTATTCCAATATAATCAATATATATAGGACCTGAAAAAGAAGAATTGACAGGTATGTCAAAAGACATTTTTACATACCCCTACCAAACTGTCCAAACCTTTACATTGGCATTAAAGGGTCGTTGTATCTTATATATGTATAATTATTGAAAAAAGTCTTCCGGTGAGACGAAAACTTTGCCATTAAACAACGTGTTTAATTCTTTATCACTTTGTTTTGAGTACATGCTGTTATTTTACAAACCATTTTAGACATTAACAATTCATTTTACCTGTATATTATCGTTATACCGTAACGATCCAACAACCCGTAAGATCGATCGTTGATCGTTGACTGCTTTTTCAGACGTTTCATATATATATATATATATATATAACATAATCTCTTAAATTCAAACCCGGAGCTTTCGACAGGTCAAGCCGGCAATTCGAGATTTGAATTTAAGAGATTATGTTATTTACCTCATTATGAGAGATTTTGATATTATATATATATATATATATATTGCAGGACACATCAAATATTTAATTCGCCATTTCGAAGTATCAACATAAATGTTTGCCTCGTGAGTGAGGAGTGCTTCGCTCCCTCCATGGAAAAGATAATTTACATGTATTATTTTCTGTGTATAGTGTGCTTAATTTAATGCATTTACGTTGGTAATAATGTCATATAAAATTTAAAACACAAATGGAGAAGGAACTACTTACCTTTCCGCAGTACCTGTATATACCACCAGTTGTACGCGGGGTTTGTGTTGCTCTATATTTAGTTTTATGTGTATTATAGTTGTACGTGGGGTTCTTGTTGCTCTATATTTAGTTTTATGTGTATTATAGTTGTACGCGGGGTTCTTGTTGCTCTATATTTAGTTTTATGTGTATCATAGTTGTACGTGGGGTTCTTGTTGCTCTATATTTAGTTTTATGTGTATCATAGTTGTACGTGGGGTTCTTGTTGCTCTATATTTAGTTTGATGTGTATTATAGTTGTACGCGGGGTTCTTGTTGCTCTATATTTAGTTTTATGTGTATTATAGTTGTACGCGGGGTTCTTCTTCCTCTATATTTAGTTTTATGTGTATTATAGTTGTACGCGGGTTCTTCTTGCTCTATATTTAGTTTTATGTGTATTATAGTTGTACGCGGGGTTCTTGTTGCTCTATATTTAGTTTTATGTGTATTATAGTTGTACGCGGGGTTCTTGTTGTTCTATATTTAGTTTTATGTGTATTATATTATGGATCATTGTTTGTCTTTTTGTCATTTTTCAAACAGACACATCCTTTAAGGACTAAACAAAGAACCAACATATGCCATACATGGCTACAAACTCAGAAACAATAAGCTGTGAGCAGATTTACTGGTTTCATTTTTGTTCAATACAATATCTGTGTCAATATACTATATTGGACCGGATTGCTTACAAAGACAAATAGTGTAAACAAAAACGTAAAGTATAATGAACAATGTACCATATATGATGTATTTTTGGTTCTTTATGTAGCTCTAAAAGGATGTATCTGCTCGAAATTAAACGTCAATGGTGATACTTAGATTTGTTAATATTTCAGTGATTGTTTTAGTATTTGTATTACAAAATGTCCATATAATGCACCCAATTTTGTTCTGATTGAAGTAGTTTTGGTCGGTTGTGTGTAATATAAACAAATAGTCCATGGCACTTTCGGCCAAACGGCAGTTTATGGACCGGTCTGTCACCCCCAAAATATTATGTGGACCTTAGCTTCGCTTCGGTCTATGTAATATTTTGTGGATGACAAGCCGGCCCATATACTTCCATATGGCCCTCAATGCCATGAACTAATTATATAGCCAGTCCAATATATAGTATATTGGCCAAGATATTACAATGAAAAACATTTGAAACCATTAAATTTGCTCTTAAACTTGGTTTAGTCCTAACATAATTTGTCTTCTTGCAATTAAACATCAATGGCGATACTTATATTTTCATTTTGTCTATGATTTTAGTGATTGCTTTAGTATTTGTATTAAAAAATGCCCATATAATGCATCCAATTGTGTTCTGAATGAACTAGTTTTGATCGGTTGTGTATAATATAACAAATGGTTCATGGCACTTTGGACCAGTTTCGCTTCGGTCCATATACTATTTTGCGAGTGACGGACCAATCCATAAATTTCCATATGGTCAGTGACATGCACTATTTGTATGCTATATATTTATGGATAATATTAGACTTTTATGAGATATCAGATTTAATAACATAAAGTTCATATTTAATGAAAAATCTACCGCACAAATAATTATCTATCTAACACTGTTGGGTTTAATTTGTAGACGTATATAAATCTTTAGTATTAACCCAGTATCTCAAGTAACTTTGAACTCCCGTGGGGGTTGTCATTTGCTTTGTATAATATATATATATATATATATATAATATGATTGGAATCCTATTAACCGGTTTACCCGTTCCCCCATTTTGGATTTCTAACGTCATATGTCACAATCATTTTAATTGAGGTGAGAGGTGATTGTTTGTTTGGTAGATATTGGTGGAATTGTTGACCATCACTCTTTTAGCTTTCTTTTCATAACATATATTAATATAATAACAGCTGCAAAATCATAATATCCCCTTTGTGGAACTATATTATCAGCTATCACAGTTACCTGATGTATAAGTCACAAATAGGTGCTTTTTATACAGTCGTCCAAAACATGCACTTCTACTGTGATACTGTCCATAACAACTGTTCCATATTTTGTAGAAACGGTTCTTACCACATCTGAGACGGTAGGCTGAAAAATATTTATTAGAATGAAATATTTAGATATTCTTGTCAATATAATAAAATTTAAAAAAGCACTGTCAGGACAGTTCCTAATTCGTTTCTCTTAAAAACAAATGTACATGGTCGCTCTCTTTTCTGACTAGATACAGACACTGCAGTAAAATGTGGTGAGGTTAAACTAGTTTCATGAACCCTATCCTCCAGTGTTAGTGAAATGATGCGGGCATTCAAGTGTTTTCTATTTAATGTAAGTGATAAGCTGTCTTTCTATGAGACATCGACGACAAATACTAACATGTTGTTGGTCATTACAAATGTCAGGTGCAACATACACTCATTTAGATCCATTCGGTATGATTTGTTGTATATTATTATTTTGTTGTTAAGCGCCATTTTTGGGGAGCTATATTTCAGGTATATCGTGGTTTGAACTTTTAATTAAACACAATTAAAGTTTAACATGTGTGTGAACACATTACACGTTGTGATTTCATGACATATAACTATCTAATTAAGGGTGTAGACCTGGGTTACCCTAAAATTTTCCCATCATTAAATTTTTCTAAAATTTGCATCATGGAATAGATATGTCTAAATACATTATCTGCCAAAGTTTCTAAAAATTCCACCGTGCCATTTTCTCCATAGCACATCCTAAATATAGCAATTTTTGGGGTATTCTTGACGCCAGATGGTAATACTAGTTTCGGAAGATTTGAATAGATATGCACATTTATTTCTGATTGAAAGGAAATAGTTTGGCTTTAATACACTTGAGAGTGTTGTTGTTGAATAAATATGAAATATGAAATATGTTGTTTCAAATTAATTGTGCTTCTTTTTTTAAATATTATTTTTTGTTACCTTTCCCTTTGTAGTTAAATCGTCCATGAGATAACCTAAACCCATTATATTTTGTGGCATATCCATAGTCATTTCCATGCTTAACTGTAGTAGTGACAACTGAAAAAAAGAAACAAAAAAGCATCTTAAATAATATGACGAGCATCATACGGTAGAATATTTTCCTGTAATTTATGTTTTTGTCATTCCTGTTTTAGTTGGAGTTCTTGCTGTCTGACGTTTTGCTATACTATTTCATATTTTTTATTCATATTTTTTTTATTTATGATGGGATTTCTTGTATATAACTAATATTATACATTTTCACGAAGATTAAATATATTATCTATATAGTTCAAGACTAGGACATCGCGTTCTTTACAAGAACACTACTCATGCATCGAGCTATATGACAGGATTGCTATGTTACTCACACGCGGAGAACAGTTGCTTGATCACGTCATTCTACTAACATAACACTAACTCAACAAGCCACGTTTTATTGAAGAGCCTTTTCCAACCCAACAAAGCAGTCTTGTATGTGTTTTATTGGTTATCAGTTTTGCTTCTGTTTCTAGCATTTGTCATTTGATTTTGGACCTGTTCCGACAGAGTTGTTTTTCTTGTTCTTCATTCTGTCACGTGTTGTTGAAACGTATGCTCATTTAATTTTACTTGATTTATTATCTATCTATCTATCTATCTATC
>MJUT01049015.1:237740-251365 GCA_002080005.1 Gigantidas platifrons | reverse complement strand
TAGACGTATATAAATCTTTAGTATTAACCCAGTATCTCAAGTAACTTTGAACTCCCGTGGGGGTTGTCACTTGCTTTGTATAATATATATATATATATATATATATATATAATATGATTGGAATCCTATTAACCGGTTTACCCCTCCCCCCATTTTGGATTTCTAACGTCATATGTCACAATCTTTTTAATTGAGGTGAGAGGTGATTGTTTGTTTGGTAGATATTGGTGGAATTGTTGACTACCACTCTTTAAGCTTTCTTTTCATAACATATATTAATATAATAACAGCTGCAAAATCATAATATCCCCTTTGTGGAACTATATTATCAGCTATCACAGTTACCTGATGTATAAGTCACAAATAGGTGCTTTTTATACAGTCGTCCAAAACATGCACTTCTACTGTGATACCGTCCATAACAACTGTTCCATATTTTGTAGAAACGGTTCTTACCACATCTGAGACGGTAGGCTGAAAAATATTTATTAGAATGAAATATTTAGATATTCTTGTCAATATAATAAAATTTAAAAAAACACTGTCAGGACAGTTCCTAATTCGTTTCTGTTAAAACCAAATGTACATGGTCGCTCTCTTTTCTGACTAGATACAGACACTGCAGTAAAATGTGGTGAGGTTAAACTAGTTTCATGAACCCTATCCTCCAGTGTTAGTGAAATGATGCGGGCATTCAAGTGTTTTCTCTTTAATGTAAGTGATAAGCTGTCTTTATATGAGACATCAACGACAAATACTAACATGTTGTTGGTCATTACAAATGTCAGGTGCAACATACACTTATTTAGATCCATTCGGTATGATTTGTTGTATGTTATTATTTTGTTGTTAAGCGCCATTTTTGGGGAACTATATTTCAGGTATATCGTGGTTTGAACTTTTAATTAAACACAATTAAAGTTTAACATAGAAATGTGTGTGAACACATTACACGTTGTGTTTTCATGACATACAACTATTTAATTAAGGGTGTAGACCTGGGATACCCTAAAATTTTCCAATCATTCAATTTTTCTAAAATTTGCATCATGGAATAGATATGTCTAGATACATTACCTGCCAAAGTTTCAAAACATTCCACCGTGCCATTTTCTCCATAGCACATCCTAAATATAGCAATTTTGGGGGTATTCGACTACTTTCGGAAGATTATAATATATATGCACATTTATTTCTCATTGAAAGGGAATATTTTGGCTTTAATACACTTGAGAGTGTTGTTGTTGAATAAATATGAAATATGAAATATGTTGTTTCAAATTAATTGTTCTTCCTTTTTTTTAATTATTTTATGTTACCTTTCCCTTTGTAGTTAAATCGTCCATGAGATAACCTAAACCCATTATATCTTGTGGCATATCCATAGTAATTTCCCTGCTTAACTGTACTAGTGGCAACTGAAAAAAAGAAACAAAAAAGCATCTTAAATAATATGACGAGCATCATACGGTAGAATATTTTCCTGTAATTTTTGTTTTTGTCATTCCTGTTTTAGTTGGAGTTCTTGCTGTCTGACGTTTTGCTATACTATTTCATATTTTTTATTCATATTTTTTTTTATTTATGATTGCTGCGGCCATAGGATTTCTTGTATATAACTAATATTATACATTTTCACGAAGATTACATATATTCTCTATATAGTTCAAGACTAGGACATCGCGTTCTTTACAAGAACACTGCTCATGCATCGAGCTATATGACAGGATTGCTATGTTACTCACACGCGGAGAACAGTTGCTTGATCACGTCATTCTACTAACATAACACTAACTCAACAAGCCACGTTTTATTGAAGAGCCTTTTCCAACCCAACAAAGCAGTCTTGTATGTGTTTTATTGGTTATCAGTTTTGCTTCTGTTTCTGACATTTGTCATTTGATTTTGGACCTGTTCCGACAGGGTTGTTTTTCTTGTTCTTCATTCTGTCATGTGTTGTTGAAACGTATGCTCATTTAATTTTACTTGATTTATTATCTATCTATCTATCTATCTATCCGGATCAGGTTTACGTGAAATGTTCCCTCGACTATCAATATATTTTAAACATTGATGGTCTACTCTAATAAACAAATCAAAATGAAATCAATGTCTTAATAAATAATTATTCAATATTTCTGATTTAATCAATATGTCAAATAATTGCTTTTCTCAGAGTTGCATTCATATTACCGCATCCCCTTCCCAAACCACTCTTCCCATTAATGTTGTTACATGTGATATTATACAAACACCGAGGACCATATGGCAGCATAGGGACGGTACTATTACCCACAAAATATTATATCATAAGCGAAGCTAGGGTCCATATAATTTATGGGGTGACAGATCGGTCCATAAACTGCTATTTGGTCCGATGTGTCATGAAATATTTGTTATATTATACACAACCGATCAAAATTATTTCAATCAGAACACAATTCGATACACTATATGGACATTTTTAATACAAATACTACATTGTAAAACAATCCCTAAAATCATAGAACAAATGAAAGTCTAAGTATGACCACTGAAGTTTAATTCCAAACAGACACATCATTTAAGGACTAAACAAAGAACCAAAATATGCCATACATGGATATAAACTCAGAAACAATAAGCTGTGAGCAGATTTACTGGTTTCATTTTTGTTCAATATAATATTTGTGTCAATATACTATATTGGACCGGATTGCTTACAAAGACAAATAGTGTCAACAAACACGTAAAGTATAATGAACAATGTACCATATATGATGTATTTTTGGTTCTTTATGTAGCTCTAAAAGGATGTATCTGCTCGAAATTAAACGTCAATGGTGATACTTAGATTTGTTAATATTTCAGTGATTGTTTTAGTATTTGTATTACAAAATGCCCATATAATGCACCCAATTGTGTTCTGATTGAAGTAGTTTTGGTCGGTTGTGTGTAACATAACAAATAGTCCATGCCACTTTCGCCCAAACGGCAGTTTATGGACCGGTCTGTCACCCCCAAAACATTATGTGGACCTTATCTTCGCTTCGGTCTATGTAATATTTTGTGGGTGACAAACCGGCCCATATACTTCCATATGGCCCTCGATGCCATCAACTGATTGTATTGCCAGTCCAATATACAGTATATTGGCCAATATATTACAATGTAAAAAAGTTTGAAACCATTAAATTTGCTCTTAAACTTGTCGTTTCTGCGTTCGTCTTCATATATGGTTTAGTCCTAACATAATTTGTCTTCTTGCAATTAAACACCAATGGCGATACTTAGATTTTCATTTTGTCTATGATTTTGGTGATTGCTTTAGTATTTGTATTAAAAAATGCCCATATAATGCACCCAATTGTGTTCTGAATGAACTAGTTTTGATCGGTTGTGTATAATATAACAAATGGTTAATGGCACTTTGGACCAGTTTCGCTTCGGTCCATATACTATTTTGCGAGTGACGGACCGATCCATAAATTTCCATATGTTCAGTGACATGCACTATTTGTATGCTATATATTTATGGATAATATTTGACTTATATGAGATATCAGATTTATTAACATAAAAGTTCATATTTAGTGAAAAATCTACGGCACAAATAATTATCTATCTAACACTGTTGGGTTNATATATATATATAATATGATTGGAATCCTATTAACCGGTTTACCCGTCCCCCCATTTTGGATTTCTAACGTCATGTCACAATCTTTTTAATTGAGGTGAGAGGTGATTGTTTGTTTGGTAGATATTGGTGGAATTGTTGACCATCACTCTTTAAGCCTTCTTTTCATAACATATATTAATATAATAACAGCTGCAAAATCATAATATCCCCTTTGTGGAACTATATTATCAGCTATCACAGTTACCTGATGTATAAGTCACAAATAGGTGCTTTTTATACAGTCGTCCAAAACATGCACTTCTACTGTGATACCGTCCATAACAACTGTTCCATATTTTGTAGAAACGGTTCTTACCACATCTGAGACGGTAGGCTGAAAAATATTTATTAGAATGAAATATTTAGATATTCTTGTCAATATAATAAAATAAAAAAAACACTGTCAGGACAGTTCCTAATTCGTTTCTGTTAAAAACAAATGTACATGGTCGCTCTCTTTTCTGACTAGATACAGACACTGCAGTAAAATGTGGTGAGGTTAAACTAGTTTCACGAACCCTATCCTCCAGTGTTATTGAAATGATGCGGGCATTCAAGTATTTTCTATTTAATGTAAGTGATAAGCTGTCTTTCTATGAGACATCGACGACAAATACTAACATGTTGTTGGTCATTACAAATGTCAGGTGCAACATACACTCATTTAGATCCATTCGGTATGATTTGTTGTATGTTATTATTTTGTTGTTAAGCGCCATTTTTGGGGAGCTATATTTCAGGTATATCGTGGTTTGAACTTTTAATTAAACACAATTAAAGTTTAACATAGAAAGGTGTGTGAACACATTACACGTTGTGTTTTCATGACATACAACTATTTAATTAAGGGTGTAGACCTGGGTTACCCTAAAATTTTCCCATCATCAAATTTTCTAAAATTTGCATCATGGAATAGATATGTCTAAATACATTATCTGCCAAAGTTTCAAAAAATTCCACCGTGCCATTTTCTCCATAGCACATTCTAAATATAGCAATTTTGGGGGTATTCTTGACGCCAGATGGTAATACTAGTTTCGGAATATTCTAATAGATATGCACATTTATTTCTGATTGAAAGGGAATATTTTGGCTTTAATACACTTGAGAGTGTTGGTTGTTGAATAAATATAAAATATCTAGCATATCTGAATATCCTGCTTGGAGATAATCACGTGCAAAACAGTGGAAACTGCAAAAAAAGGAGGATGCCCTGAGGACCATTTTGGTATTAAAAATCGGATTAAAAAAATTCCTGGCAATTTATTTCCACCAAAAATTGTCACACTGAAGAATAGACATATATACATCATTGCATCAAATTTTACAAACTTTTACCGTTAAATGTTTTAAATATTTAAATTGATGTTTTTAATGGATGGCACCCAGAAACAAATGAAATTGTCAAGGAAAGTTATCATCCACCCATCCTTTGCTAGTTTATTTGTTTGTGAAATAAAAAAATAACTAGTTACCAATGATAAAAAGCTGATGAATTCTTATAATTGACACAGTGGATGTCCAAATTACCAAATGACTGCATTTGTCTTTTTTATTTTCAGGTCGGCTGGGGAGGGGTGGTTTGAGGGTGACTCTACTTGATTAATTCATTACAACAACAAAAAACCCCAAACAACACAGACAGTCCCTCAGCGGTATTGTTCAATTCCTTCAAATTTTGTGCTCCAATTGTATTCGTTTGAATCTGGTTATGCTTTAGTTGTCTTAGGAGAAGGGTGCAGCGGTATAAGAGAGGATCAGATATTACAATTTTTTTTTACCAAACATAGCTTTCTATTTTTTCACTACCATAAAATGAATTTCCCCTATAGTTTCATAATATTTAAGGATCTTGTGTATATGTTTAATATTTTTTTCTTGACAAACCTTGAAATTCAATAGAAAAAGGTTGCCACACAAATTGTGTTACATTTCAGGCATTTTTGACAACATATTTAGATGAACATTTTTTCTGAAAAGAGATATTTCAATGATATTTTGTGGGCACCGGCATATAATAATAACACACTGCCTGACACTGGCATAAGCAGCAATAAGATATAAAAAATACAAGGGGCACAGCTATGGAAAGATAAACTAGGAAAAGGAGTCATTTTTTTAACTGCCCATATCCAAGGTAAACAATCTGTGTCACCAAGAAGCTTGGAATTGAGGGGGAATTTTCAAACGCACAGATGATCATATGTTTGAGAAGACACTGAAAATAGAGTTTTCTCCCATACCCCAGGCCTACACCCTTAAATCCACAGAATAAAATTGGAAACTTATAGAAATATAAAACAAGTACAAATTTATTTCTTTTAAAGGAAAGGACATTGCTTAAGGAAAGTTTGAAGATGCCAAAGAAGCAATTACAAGCCGTAAATCGAAGAAGGACAGACAATACATTGGCAAAAAGAAAAAGGACAAAAGGTTAAACAGCGATCTACAAAACAATGCACACAAAATTAAAGATCGAGCAAGATGAACCCCATTAAACCCGGAGGTGAACTCGTGTGCTGATTTGACATTTATAAAAAAAAAATTGAAGTTGTGTACTTAAATAATAAAACCAAATTCCCAACCATCACTGGTTAATAATACTTTTGAATGGATATTTATGAAATTCGTGATGCAATACTGTTCTTTGTAGTAGTATTTCTTTAACAATATCGTATTAGCTGTAGTTAAGCCGTTCTTACCTGATCCTTTGTAAGAAAATCGTCCATGTGATATTCTAAAGCCATTGTATTTACTCTTATAACTGTAAGCGTTATTCCGTACTGTGTGACTTGTAATAGCTACAGTAGAAGGTGTACATATTTTACAATTATTCATCTGCCTTCGGATCATGATAATGTATTCATTTTCTGGGTTGCAGAATTATTATTTCTTACTTAATATTTTGATGTTTAAAGTGCAACAAATTTTAATGTGATTAATGATAAACCAATAAAAATATGACGTTGTATAATTTGTCTGGTCAGATAAGAATATCACTTTACATACTACATGTACTGTACCGGAAGGTTCATTTCAAGACAAGTACTACATACATTGGTTATTTAGTTGTATATATGTAATGTTGTCATACTTCTGTATCCTGTTCGTTTATGCATAATTATGGCTAAAAATTGCGCGAGTGCATACCAGTGAAGTGATCATTTTCGCACAATTGCGTGCTCATTGTATGCTATTTCGTTTTCGATGCTTCTTAACATGATTTATTCCCGATGACTGATATTCACAGAAAAACCAATACACTGCTTGTATATCGGTTGATAATTATAAATTATAAGCATATCGTGAGGGTATTTGTAATTTAGAGCGGAAACAAGAGTCCCCCTCCAAATAAAAATCGACAATTCGGACCTTATTGATAAACCTAACCACATAAATGTTTATCCTTGGTAAGATTCGAATTTACACGCCTCATTATAAAATTTACATTTATTGCTTCTCCGCTAAGCACACATAATTCAGGGGAAGAGCAAAGATTGGTTGGCTCGGAGTCAATATATTGTGTCCGAGTGGGGCGATATGTCTACCTGCGGACTATTGTTTCAGTGAGCTAGCACTAAAAAAATCCAACTCAGCATGTTGGTCTAGTACAAAGCGGACCTCATCATCATCTCATTGAAAATTAACTTGTTCTCACCACGAAATAGCTGAAAAATATCTGAGTTAGCGTTGCACAACAATCACTCACTCACTCACTCATAGTTGTTACACTGACTGATTACTGTGAAATAATTCACGCAAAAGCAATCAGGGTATATTTACTCTCTTAACATGTTTAATACTTAGGATGTAATTACAACATTGTAAATTATATATCTTAAAGTATTATTGACTACTGTACTTGTTGACGTATATGTTGAAAAGAGGTGTTTCTTATAGAGTCGTCCAAAACATGAACTTCTACTGTGATACCGTCCATAGCATTTGTTCCATTTCTTGTAGAAACGCTTTTTATTGCATCTAAGGCGATAAACTGAAACAGAATGATTAATTATGTTGTTTCACCTTAAGATAGTAGTATATAAATAAACGTTAGAGAAAATCGAATGACAAATAAAGAATGGACAATCTAGAGACAATGGCAACATTGGGCACATAAGACACAGGCCGAAGACAAACAAACCAAAAACAACACAGGAAGTTAAATAGATGAGCAAGACGCATCCCACCACACACAGGGGATGAACCCAGATGCTCGTGAAGGGTAAGCAGTTTCTTGCTCTTATAAGACACCCGTCGTGTTACTCATGTAGTTAAGACGTGTTTGACACCACTATACGCAAACAAACACAAATAACATAAATAACACAGGTATCCACCTACAAACACTGTGGGTTATATTCATGAATATAACAAAGTTGTATATTAACACATCGTGTAGGTAATGGTGGAACGAGGATGGAGGTCTATGGATAGATGTTTTGATTTCCGCAAGAAAAGGGGAGTTATATGATATAGGCATAATATGCTGTCCTGGCAACAGACCACTAACTCACTGATGCGTACATGGAACCGCTGCAAAAATTGGAGCAGTTTACATACACGAAACATTCGTTTGCTTCGGGTCTGTTTAATTCGTCTTGCAAACACACCGATGGCTTGCACCCAAAAATGAAGGAATTATGTAATGTATATATATCCCCCAATATACCTGCGGGTGAGGAATTATCGAAGAAAAAATAAATAGTAGCATATTCTTTATATATGACAGGGTTTTGGGAGTGATTCAGTGAGATAACAATTACACAGGAAGGAAATTATTACTCCTGCTGTATGACATTTCCCTATGAAATGTAAC
Organism: Gigantidas platifrons; assembly: GCA_002080005.1. Taxonomy (NCBI): domain Eukaryota; kingdom Metazoa; phylum Mollusca; class Bivalvia; order Mytilida; family Modiolidae; genus Gigantidas; species Gigantidas platifrons. The sequence goes on along the minus strand of MJUT01049015.1, from coordinate 242,885 downwards.
GGAAATTAGAGTAAATTCGACATTAGTCATGATACATGTATGAACAAGACAAATATTGCAGACTTCGCCTTTTTGGATAAAAATATTTCGTAGTTTTATAAATAAAAAGAAAGTTTAAATATGTTGTTTCAAATTAATTGTGCTTCCTTTTTTTTATTATTATTTTTTGTTACCTTTCCCTTTGTAGTTAAATCGTCCATGAGATAACTTAAACCCATTATATCTTGTGGCATATCCATAGTCATTTCCATGCTTAACTGTAGTAGTGACAACTGAAAAAAAAAAGAAACAAAAAAGCATCTTAAATAATATGACGAGCATGATACGGTAGAATATTTTCCTGTAATTTTTTTTTTCATTCCTGTTTTAGTTGGAGTTCTTGCTGTCTGACGTTTTGCTATACTATTTCATTTTTTTTTAATATATATTTTGTTATTATTGTTTTTTCGCGCAGGAATGTGATTTTTAGTATGGGTCCTTCCAATTGATAGTTTTTTTTTGCTCCATACCACTTTAGGAACTGCTTACCTTATTCAATATCTATATTGATAAGTTGTGGTTATCAATTTTAGATCTAGTGCTGACCTACTTTGATTATTATTTACTCCGTGTTAGAAATCTAATACAAATCATATTGTAGAATTGTTATTGTTCTGTTTATATATGTCAGCTATATCAATAAAATATGCTTATACCAATACCAAAGAGACATCATTATCATCATCAAAAGGTATCGTATGCTTGCCATGAAATAGCCACAAATTGTCGAATTACTGTTACACGACAACCATTCATTCATCGCTCAACACATTTTACCAGAAATGTTCAGTTAATTGTACAATTCGATGATATTACATACATATATATTCCTATATAGTTTGGCAACAACTTAAATATAAGATTAATAGAATCTAACACCGGTGAGAGGTCAAGATCGAGAAATCTCAGACAACCAAGGGTAAGATTTCAATCGTTCTCTGACGAGGATTGCCCGAGTCAGAGAACGATTGAAATCTTATCCGAGGGTGTCTGAGATTTCTCGAATTTGACCTGTCATCGGTGTTTGATTATTTTTCTTACACAGACATCCCCCCAAATTTTTTTTATTTCTAGTGTGTATATTCGAAGACAACCGCATCACAACCATCAATGAAATAATACGCAATGTGAAAGAAACACCAAATCACGAACGCTTCAAATTGTAATAATATTTAAAATTCGACTGTCATATCACAATAAATATAACAATAATAAAGACGTTTGTTTTTAAACGAACAAATCAACAAAAACATTGTTTTTAGAAATTATGTCATTTCACTGTGACGTCAATAACTCGATCAGCTGATTGATTCAGTGAACAGGAAATCGATAACTGTTGACAAATAGCATACGCTAACGTCAATAAATGGCACGACATTCTTAAGTTTTAAAAGATAGATAGGACTGGCTATACCGTTATATTTTGTAAAGCATATTTTATTTTAATCACATCTACAAACAATATTAACAAAAAATCACAAGCAGAGTTATAAATAACGCTGGAAAATCTTGAAGCCACGATTATTTTTGGCGGGTAACAAGGCGTGTAGCTTGTCTTACACCGGGGGGCGTAAGACAGGAAAATCTTTTCCCGTGAAAATTGAGAACTACTTTATCCTCTGTGTAAGAAAATAGCATGAATTACCAAAATATGGAAGTACAACTTCTACTATCTTTTTTTGTCTTGTGCGATATTGTTGAATTTGGTTAATGTTATTATTTATATATTTTATTATTCATTAAATATGTTCTCTAAAAAATAGTGATTAATTATTAGCATTTAATATTTCATCTTTTTGTCTATTTTACCTGTTGTAGTACGTATAATGATGTGTTGTTTATAAAGTCGTCCAAAGCAAGCACTTCTACTATGAGTTTGACCATAGCAACTTTTCCATAGACCCTGGAAACGATTCTGACTACAGCCCAGTTTGTAGCCTACAACGTATAACAATACCTCATGCGAATGAAGTTATATGTAAATATGTTAATTCACTGTGAGTTAACAATATTTTAATGTGTAGCGACTGCTCATGAAAAAGACAACAAACACATATATATGTGTCAAGCCCAGTTTGTAACATATAAAATAAAGATAAAAAAAAGTATGTAACATATAATGTGTAACAATAACACATGGGAATTAAATTATGTATGTTAATTCACTGTGAGTTAACAATACTGCAATATGTAGCAGGGGCGGATTCAAAATTCCTAAAATTGGAAAAAATATGATTTGTTTTGCGTAAAACCGTGATTTTTCACACGAATTACCCCAAAACAAATTTAAGTGCGCCCCCCCCCCTAACTTGGAATCCTGGATCCGCCCCTGTGTAGCACCTGCTCATGAGAAAGAAAGCGAATACATGTAAATATATTAATATATTGTGTAATGTTTAAATATAATTTTAAAATATTGCAACGTGTCAGAATTACTCGTGAGAAAAAAAAACTACATCTATTTGTGTTCCTATGCTGTAACTTTAATAAATATGCGCCGTACTGTGTAATTTTCACTCAGGAGAAAAGACTACATCTAGATAAGTTCATGAACTAATATTATAGAATGCTGCAACATGTAATGATTACTCATGATATTGTGTTCATTAGATGTAACTTCAAATTCTACAACGTGTATTGTTTACTCATGCGGAAAGACTACATCTAGATTTGTTTCTTCACTAAATGTAACCATGACATTCTGCAACGATTAACAATGCACGGTTGACCATCATTGTTAAAACTTTATCCTTATCAGAGGCGGATCCAAACATTTCCATTAAGGGACATTTTTTAGAACAGAAAATTGATTTCCAAACAATTTGTTTTATGAAAACTCAAAAAATACCGAGGCGTAATTCAAAGCGAAAATTACAAAACATGGTAAGAAGAACGAAATTGGAAATATTCTATTAAAACACGTTTTTACCAGTCTATAATTTAGCTCAAAAGCCACCCCTGGATCTATATATACTTATAATCTAGATTTGCTTCTTTGACGCTAACTGTTATATACCGCAACGTGTAATAATTATTTAATAAAACGTTAAATCTAAGTGTGTGGTTTTAACTAGAGCTTTAGAATGTGACAATACATAGAACTCCTGAGAAAACATCTAAATGTGTTAATAAACTGGAATTGGGGATAAAAATCTAATATTTTCAAGAATGCATTGATAGTATAATCATACCCTGAATACCGAGAATCCCTTTTGTCAGCAATCGTATGGTAATTTGATTTACATCTACCTATAAAATTAGTTTAGTCCCGCCACTTTTGATTAATGTGCATGTACTAAGCCAGGAAAGTAGGAGGTCATGTACATGTATTTGTGTTAGGGGTATCAATTTCTACATCTTTCTATGGTGGTTCTATTCGATTTTTACAACTGTTCTGACAGTCTGCAGGGGAGGATTCAGGGGGGGGGGTGGCACCCGGCGCCCTCTCCCCCCCTTAAAATTGGAAATGATGACTTTTTCTTTGATGTTGTCCTAATTTGTATGTATATACATGTATACCAATGGGAAAATGTAAGTTAATAAGTTATATTATGTACAATGCTAATAGAGAGAGAAACAATAGTTTAATATAATAATTATTTTCTCTTTTAAACAAAATTCGACAACAAATATTGCTAAGTGTATGCTTCATATGCAATGATATAGCAAGAATTCATATAATATATAAATCCCTTGATATAGTATCATAAATTTTCCAAATAATGCAATGTATGCTATTAAAATAGAAAAGTGCTCTTGAATTAATTTTCTAAATTAAATAAGATTCATAAAGAAGTTAATAATGCTACTCTCTGACTCTCTGTGGGTATTGAATGTATTATAACAATTTATTGTAGTGAAATACAAACATATATACCTATCTGAAATGTATTGTAATACAAACTAATATTATCTAAATCTATGAATAATTCATTATCTGAATCCCCTGGTTCATTTGACGATTAACAAAACAGGGAAGAACCTAATTGGGAATGTTGTACCAATGAGGGGTACTACAACAGCAAAGTTCCATAATAAACTTGTTATTTGTTAAAAAAAAATGAAAAAAAAATGATTTTTTTGCGTAAAATCGTGATTTTTCACACGAAATACACCAAACATTTTCCCTCCTCCCTCCGCTCGGCGCGATTTTGTTTAACTGCGCCCCCCTAACTTGAAATCCTGGATCCGACCCTGGTCTGGTATTTTTTGTTTTTCATTTTAGTAATACAAAAAAATAATAATTGTAGTACACATATATATCACCTTTGCCTTTGTAAGAAAATTGTCCATGATCTATATTGAACATATTGTTGTTGTAATCATAATCATTGTGGCCCTTTTGACGAATAGTAATTTTCACATCACCTGTAAACAAAAATCATCATAATGGAAATAATAATATTGAAAGTCTGTTATATTTTAAAAATCTAAGGATGAAAAGCAGAAATAAGAAGTTCAGGCAAAATATTATTTCCGACAAAATACAAAAACGGACATTTGAGTATTCTTCAACAATTTACCCATAGTTTAACTAAATCTAATTAAAATTAGATGTGTGTTGTTTCCTGTATTTTTTTTCTTTGGCTATACAATAACCTTTAAAGACATCCCGCTAGGGGTCGTGGCAGGGTAGATATTTTCAACAATGAGCCTACTAAATATTTAGGTATCAAAAACGAGTATACGCCAAGAGCAGTTCTCCGATTTGTCTATATATTTATCTCTCATGCATATGATTAGACGGTAAAATGTAAATGAAAGGTGACCTGACATGATTCCAAACGAGAATTTGTTAGATAGTAGTGCATCGCTAAAAAAAAAAGGGTGAAAAAGGATACACCAACATCTAATTATAATTAGATTGAGCTTAACTTGTTTGTATTTTTAATTTTTTTAAATGGTGTTCGATTCGTTTTTACTTCCATTTGTGTTGTATGGGAATGTATTTACGCTCTTTGTATTTAATAATTTATTTATTTATTCCTGTGTCACTATTTACAACTCAGATGATGTTTATGCCGTATACCAGTAACACGACGTATTCTACTGGTGGAGCAGGAACTGCCTAACACTCCAGAACCCACGAGATAAACTCCTGTTTTA
>MJUT01049015.1:207113-226868 GCA_002080005.1 Gigantidas platifrons | reverse complement strand
TTATGCACGTATATAGTCACTTTAACTAAATAATAAAAACCATACATACCACTATATGGGGTGTAGTCTGGACCTTGTTTGTCAAATCCATCAGCAAAGGCGACTGAAATTGAAACAAAATTACCGATTATAAGTAGATTTCCAGGAAGCATATTTGGCTGAACGAATTAATTAGCGTAGGGTGAAACATAAGTTAAAATGAAAATGTCCAGAAATAAGAATATATTAGAAATGTTTAGGTTTTGGAACAAACAGAGATCATTTATCTACTTGATCAGATGGTTTAACCTCCCTTAAGGTATAAAACTTGTGGAAAATGTATATGTATGCCTTACCTATAGCCACGGTGACCAACAGGATAATCCCTCCAGTCATGTTCTCCGATATGGTTACCACGTTTCGAAACCATTGGCTTATATACTATTTGATACATGCCATATGTTACCGTTGAAGCAAGGCATTGCCGTAAACATGTTGTGGTGCTCCCCAATGTCTAATTTGCGTGTTGCATCACATATAATCTTATTTTCATATTTCATTCTTCAGAAAACAAAACATCATCCGTTTCCATTACATTAGATATAAAGAAGTGTTTTGTGTATATTTTTTTTAATCTAATGTTAATTCATGCTCCGAAATTCGTAAAAGGAAGTAATATTCGTTGTTATATTTTAATGTAATAATTGTACTATATAACTTATTTTCAGTATTCAGTGCTGTAAGTTGTGATTTTGTTTATGTATATGCATGTTATGACATTATTTGGAGATGATTTAGATGTTTTAACAAGTATTGTGAACACCAGATTTCGAAATATAAAATTTATTATGCAGTTGTGCATAACAGCTAAGCATCCAAAGCTGTTTTCGGCCAACGTGATACTTACATTTTCTCATTAAGATTAATCTTAGTTATGTTCTCCATACACAGGAGATTGATATTTAATTTGTGACTTCGAGATGTGGCATTGTCCTGATCTCTTACTACTGTAAAACCCAACCGTGCTTGATGTTGTCATTTTAAGAGGAATACAAAATTCTGTACATGTTTGGGAGAATCTTGGATGTAAATGATTTTGTAGAACAATCGCGATTCAGTTTCTTGTGCTCTGTGGTACAAATACGCTCTTGGTACTTTCATTTCCAGTAGCAAAAAACATAATTAAATCTCACTTATAATTGAGGAATTTAGAGAATCATATCGAAATAACAGATAATTCCTTTGTTGCTCATTAATGAGGTACATTTGTACAAAAATATGGGTCAATTGATAGATTAATAATATTAAAGTATTAATATCATATTCAAGTATTTCAGTCATGGCATAAATCTTTCGTGAATGTATGGTAATTGGATTTAAAACGATGTGGGCAATAAGTACCTATCACCACTAACGTTGTGAGTTCGAACCTGTTCTCCGGGTACTCCGTTTACTCCACCGATAAAACTGAACCACCACAATATGACTGAAATATTGTGGTGTAAGCCATAAACCAACGAACCAAACCACCATAAATCTATCCTCTGCATGATATATAATGTTGAAAATATATGTAATGTTAGCTTCCTTATACAATACAATATGTGAATTGCTTTTTCATTGAATATTTATTTTCTTGTTTGACGTCCAGTGAGCATTATTTCAGCTATTTTCATAATAAGTCTTATTAACAATAACGTATGTTTAAATGAGACGGTGGGATGGGCTCATCAACTGATATTGTCATAGTCACAAGTGAAATAAATGTGATAATGTATGACATATTACCCTGGCCATGTCAGCCATGACAATTCATAAAAAATGTTTCCAATTATTATAATTCTGCGAGAAAAGTTTGATGTTGACCACGGATATGTTAATTTTATCGTAATCACAATGACTTACCAACTAGTTGGTAAAAACAATAAAATGACGGGTATCACGGGTGAGCAAGAACGACTGTTTTTCTCACGAATTTGTTGTATTCGCGGAACTAACCTCCTATACAGTGTATGCGCAGAATGATTGTAGTTGACTAAGCTCAGAGGATATAATTGCATTGTGTTAGGTCATTATTCTAGTGCTGCAAAACTCATAATTGGTATTACAATTCAGTTTGTTATTTTTATGACAATCATCGACAATTTCCTAAATAAAAAATAAAACATCCGCTCCTATGCCCATCCATGAAATGTCTTTGGCTGCCATGACGCCTTGTTTGTTTTTACTTATTCTAAGACTGACCTAGTCTATTTTTAGATCTGTTGTAGCTAAGTCTTTAACGCACTTTTTTGTTTTTGCTAAACGCAAAGTCAAAATTAAGAAACTAGTTAATTTGTCTTTCAACTACATTTTGCGGTATCATGTTTATAATGTTCTTCTACTTTTTCAATAAGAGAACTGTCTATCACTAGGACAAACATTTTGTTCGTCGTCAAAATAAAACTACAATCATACTGTGACAAAGTCTATTCACGTAGTAGCATCAAGTAAATGTAGATACTGAAAAGTGTTACGGTCGCCACCATGACTTTGTTGACCGTTATGGAATATCTGTGACTTCCCGGTCCTTTCCTCATTCATGACTTATCGCCGGGTTTGTAACTAGATTAACACGACGGTAGTCACTAGTGGTGCAAGACCTGCTTACCCTTCCCGAACACATGAGTTCACTACCGGTTTTTAGTGGGCTTCGTGTTACTCGATCTTTAGTTTTACATGTATGTTTTGTAGATCGTTGTTTGTCCTTTTGTACTTTTTCTTTTGGCCACTGTGTTGTCTGTTCTTCTTCGATATACGAATTCTAATTACCCCGTTGGTATCTTCAAACTCTTTTAAAGATATTCTGGATAATTTCAATTCTCGTACTTCGTCGAAAAGGTCTTCTATCAAAACATTTGACTGCACACTGCCATTCCTCATGAAAAAAAAAAAAGTTTTTTCTGAAAGAATGATAGGAAACGTCACAAGGTTATAGTTTTTGAACTTTCGAATGAACTTATTATATCAAGCACGCAATGACAGACGAAAAGTGCTACACAGAAAATGAAGTCGTCAGTATGTTGGAGTTCCTTATCGATATCATATTTGTCGAGTTCGGAGGGCACATTTGTTAACATTTTACCACGATAAAAAAAAAATGTGTCCGTCTCCTTGCCGATCTTTTCATATGTTCCTAAGAGACAGGGTTAATGCAAAAAACTTATCAAAGACAAAATATTACGGAAGCTAAAGCCTTTAATGTCATTTTCATGTATATTGTTGATGTTCTGTCAATTAATAATCAAAATTTTGCCAACTTGATTCCATTAATATACCTCCAAATAACTTGATATAACGGCAAGAACAGAAAGACCTTCATCTGCCTTAACATCAAATGACACTGATGTTAAACTTTCTAACACACTTTATGACAAAATAGACGACTTTAATTCTGCCTTTATAAATTGTCTACACATTAATAGTAATATTTAAACCACACCCGCATATGGAGTTTATATTTCACAACTCACACGCTACGCTTCAGTCTGCATTTAGACTTTTTACAACGTCACCGTATTCGGAGTACTAAATTATTAAATCAAGGGTTTGAAACAATCGTCTCATCTGATATTTAAAAATGTATTTTCGGAAGATCTCAGCACCTTATATTCTACAGTGGCCTAGCCAGAAAAAAATAACATGTAAGCAGGGGGTCTGGGGGTGGGAGCCTCCCTGAAGCTGGAGATGTTCTCTTGCAGAGGATGGCAAAAAATCATGTCTGGTAACTGCTCCTTCGTGTTTTCGATGCACAATAACTGGTGAATGAAAACGATTAAAAGTATCACATTTGATTTGAAAAATGTACAACATATTCGCAATTCCTATATACATTGATATAACGATCCAGTTGAGTTGGTATTGCATGGAACACGAAAAGACTGTAAAACGCGAGGAATAAACAGGAAATGTAAATCAAACAACCTAGACAAGATTCGGATCAACAACAAAAATAATGAAACAAACAAGGGATTGAAACAAATATGGGTAGCACGGCCCCAACAACAAACGAGGTATATCCAGGCCATTGCATGTTAATATGTATTTAATACGGGAATATCAGCTGGATTCTCCTGTTTCGATCTGCTGCAAAAGTGTTTATAGCTTGGTCAAAGTTATGGGGAATCTCTGGATGGACATGCATTAAGGACAAACCATTATGTCTATCCTCAACCATCGTAGATCGCAGAAAGGTTTTGATTCTTTTGAGAGCGCTAAAAGACCTTTCTGTGGTAGCTGAGGTTACAGGCATAGTCAAAAGAACCTTTACAGCTCTGTGGATGTTAGGATGCAACTCTGGTTTAGCATGCTTGAGTGTGTCAATAAGTGTGCTCGGCTTATCAGTAACATTTTGCCATTTACATTTCCACCTAACCATTTCTGCTTTATAGGCTGCAAAATTGTTATCGGGCAGGTCGCCTGCAAATGGCATAAAAACCTGAAGTTCTCTTTCGGGTGTAAGGGAGGAAAGTTTTGAAGGGATGAGGTATTGAGCCAGAAACCGGTCTTTGGGAACTACACGTCTTGTCTCAAGTTCATTGGCAATGTGGTCGATCAACGGATAGTATACTGATCGTCGCCAGTATTCTTCTGGTGTATCAGCAGGCACATTGTCTCTGTGCTGTTGTCTAACAGCTGTCCTCGGTTTGCTCGATAATACATTCTGCTTTTCGGCAAGTTTTGTTATGTCCTGGTACAACTCTTGCAAGACATTGTCATCCTGTCTAATTTTTCGAAGGCTTGAAATAACAGTTTCAGCCTCAGATGCAGCCCTTACCAAGTCAATTGAAGGTCGTTGTAAAAGGTTGGATAATGCCAAACTGTATTGAAGCACACATTCAGTAACAACAAGAGCAACCATGAAGCCGAAATCCTGAAGAGCAAGTTTCGATTACTTAGCATTTCGATCACCACCAGTCCCTAGGTCATCTAGAGTATCAATTATTAATGCATGTGCAGATTTGAATATGTTAAGTGCGACTGCCCTACTTGACCATCGGATCTCCCACATATCTTTTATTTTTCTTCGTCCATCAAGAGCATCTATTTGCTCTTCATCTGCCTGTTTAACATGGTTTTAAACCTACCTGTTCTTTTCGAAGAATAATGAAAGGTATCTTTTACAGTATCAATTGTATTGCGGACAATTGGGAGCTGACAAGATTTGACAACAGCCAAATTCAGGCAATGTGCATAGCAGTGGACATAATAGGCATCAGGAATTTCGGTTTGAATACGTGTGCGAACGCCGGAAAATTTACCGGCCATATTTGCAGCCCCATCATAATCTTGGCCTCTCATTGCTTGTGTTACAATTCCGTATTCTCTTAATTTTGTCATTATAGTAGTTACCAGTTCTTCACCAGTTGTTGAGCTTGTCTCTGCAAACCCAGGAAATGACTCCTTGACGCACATCACCTCATCGCTATCTACACCAACGTAACGAACACACAAAGAAATCTGCTCTGATGTTTCATCAGTGATCTCATCTGCAATTACACTGAAGCAATTAGCTGAATTACACTCTGAAACAATAACTTGTTGTAACTGTCTACCAAAAATATAAATCAGTTCATTTTGCATGGTGGGTGATAGATACCTTGCATTTGGGGGACTGTTTTGCAAATGAGTAGCCAACATTTGATCAGTTTCAGCCCTGTAGTTAATAAGAGCTATGAAATTGCTTTTCTCTTCGGTGTGACCGCGTAAGGGAATATTTTGTTTTCCACATAGATAAATGGTCTTAAGGATACTGTGAAGAATTGACCAGTTTCTTATGATTTCATCCTGAAAAGGACTGCTTAGCATCGTCCTTTTGGCCCTCCGCGATAGACATAAAGTTTTCACTAATTTCAAGACACTTGCTATGTCCAGGTTGACCCAAGTGGCGTCTTATTAGGGTACCCCAATTTGCCCAGTCATTTACAGAATTCTTAACAAATGCATGTTCAGAACTATTGAATAAAACACAACATAAACAAAAAACTCCATTTTCTGACTCTGAATATCTCAGCCACTGATACTTTTCAAGCCAGGACCGATTAAAGCGCCTTTTGGTCCCACAAATATCTGTCAGAGGAGAAACAAACGACGATGGAATATCCCATTTATTTTTCAGCAAAAACAACTTTTGTTCGGCGTCAACGTTTGACTTGTCAAAGGCCAGATCTAAATTATTTGGCTGAATTGATTTAGATCTAGAAGTACTGACTGCGTCATCATTTGTCTCTGCTTTGGAGCCGGTGAGTGTACCACTACCTTTGCTTTCTTGTGGCAAGCGTGTACCAGAACCATGTGCAAGCTCCACACTTAGGTCTTCTATTGATTCTTTTTGCCGTTTAGAGAAAAACTGTGACAATTTACTTTGTCCGGGACCCCTACTTTGTTCCCCCGATGAACTACTTCTCCATATCCAGAAATTGATGGTACTTTCCTCATAAATATTCATCATCTTTAAATTAGATTTTGATCTCGTGACTGCAGTTTCAAGCTTGATGGATCGTTTATTAAAAAATAGCATACAGTACGGAAATTCAATGTGTCCGTCAATGATTCGAAAATTAGAAGTTATTGTTTATTTCCGCAAAGTTTTTCTTTTGTCAAAATTGAAATATTGTTGCTTTGTAACGATTTTAGACATGTCTTTGATATCGCGATCATGCAAAAATGATCATATTATATTTAATGTGGGAACCCCGAGTTTAGAAGCTAGAAATATAAGGTTAGTCAATATAATTACATATATTATTGAAGAATCTAAATTAATTTCAGAAAATATGTCGGCAAATGTCATTCATTGTTCAATTTTATGTCACACGCCACCAGTTTCATGTATTTCATACATTTTTACATAGACTCTTAAGGCCAAATAAGGGTTCGCCGCCTCGGATTTTCATTTAGTTCAGGAACCTCGAATATTTAATTGTTTTCATTCTTTTTTATTTCATTTAATGCATCTTGATTCAATGTATCATTTTCAATTTCAGAAAATGACACACATGCAATTATGAATGATATCGTCTATATCGATCATATGAAAATTGCAGACGTCCCGACGTCGCAATCTTAGATATGCAAATGAGCAAAGTACCCATCATTTCTGGCTATGATGAAATTAGATGGCAATTATATCTGGGTTCAAACTTAAACTATAAGTTCGTCATATGATGACCTTGCATACTATCTAATATTTAGGTGTTATGGATATGATGTTTAACACCACTGACCTACCGCAATTCACTGACAAACTTGACTACGTAAAGTTGCATCGAGTACACTTCGCCATGAGCGAGATTGGTACTCAAAACGTTAGTGGTGATAGGTACTGATTGCACATGTTGTTGTAAATCCAATTACCATACAATGACGACCACGACTGCCCCCATCTAATATATAAATAATGGTTGAGTATGTTGTTCAAAGAACTAACATGATATGCCAACTTCTGTGTCAGGAAGATAACATCTGGTATGTATAAAGTTCAGGATTATACCGTTCCTCATAATAACCGTTATAGAGAATACTAAAATCCAATCAATAATGGACAATCCAGAGTAACTGACAACATTGGATACACAAAATACAAGACGAAGACAAACAAAACAAAAACGCAACACATTATATGTTGGACACCACTATGCGCAAACAAAAAACTAATACCGTAAATAAGACTGGAGGTAAACACGGGCGGCCCCGGCGCGCGCCCTCCCTAAAATTGTGATTTTTCACAAGAAATGCCTCCAAAATTTTCGCGCTTCCCTCCGCTGGGCGCGATTTTTTTAAGTGCGCCCCCTAACTTGAAATTTTGGATCCGCCCCTGGTAAAGACGAACCGAACAGCGTTTTATGCGGGAATCGTAACGGCCATCACAAAACAGAACAACGAATGTAAAGATACATAATAGGAAAACACAAAAAAAAAACTAAATAGATGAATGACACGGACCTCACCAAATTCTCTCTTCGCCCGTATATGTTAGGGTTGGTATTTTACTCGCTTGTGGAATGCATTTGTGTGACTACATCATATCTCCAAGAGGTGTCGTGCAATATAACTAGCTTAACCTCGACACATTTTATTGAAGTGCCTGTATCAAGTCAGAATATTGAGTGGTCATCTGTATGTTACAAAGGCTGTAGCTTTTGCCTCTTTCTAGGATTTTGCTACTGAAATTAGAAACTTTACCGACAATGTCAAAACTTTGTTGTGGTATTTTTCATGCAATGATTTAATGTGAGAGATGGTTGCTCGTTGTGTTGATATTCATGTAAAAACAGTTTTCCATGAATAGAACAACACTTGTAGGCGTTAAATACAAATTGAAACATTTTCTTTTATTAGGTTTTGAAACTGTTCCGACTTACTGGTATGTTTTGTTTTTCATTTATGAGTAAATAGACCGTCAAAGTGACATTAAGACAGTTTTCCATGAATATAACAAGACTTGTAGAAGTTAATGACAAATTGAGCCATGATTTTATATCTATTACATTTTCATAGTCCAACAACATAGCCCTATGATAAATAAAAAAACATACCTATATATACACGTACATATATCTGCTTTTTCATTTGCGTAATGATTGATTGTTGTTTAACGTCAGATCAGCGGTTTTCAGCCATATTGATGAAGAGAACAAGATTACAAGTAATAACTATTGTAGGTAGCATGGTGCCACTGTGATGGGTTTATGGGTGAATATTTTAATTCATTGTTGATAATGGCGAACAATTTTCTCCGCAGAAAGTGTAGCTCATTATGAACCGCCACAAAATGTGTTTTACGTGAAAGGATATGGATAATTCCAATACTCGAAGCATTCAATTACATCCCATCTGAAGGATGGGTTGTGCATTTGAATGAATCGGCATACAAAACAATCAGAGTTATAATGACCAACTCAACGTTTGTTCTTTGCATACTAGATATGTTTCTGCAGTTGTACACTGCTGAACACACATGTTTTATTACAACCTTATAAATGTATCACACAAATATTAATATACAAGTCATATGATACAATGAAACACATAAATTTGCGTGGAAAGGGCAATAACTCAAATTAAATCCAATGGTATAATATTACAAATCAGTTTTATTTCTAATATAAATAGTACCTGGATAGGGAGTACATATATCTCTGAGTTGATATACAATAGCTTGTGGTTCCCATCTGAATTTCCTTGAGTGTTGCTGCTAAGTGTAACTGTGATGCTACTGAACCAAGGGCCCCCAATGATTAAGTTGAAGTCATCTCTCCAAAATGTTTATGGTCGCCACTATGAGTTGGTTACCCTTACGAAATATGTGTCACAATCTCGTCATTCGTGACTTATTATCGGATTTTTAAGAAGAGTACCACGATTCAGAACAGGAACTGTTTACCTTTTTCCGGAGCTTGTGAGTTCTTCACCTTTCAGTGGGGCTCGTGTTGCTCAATCTTTGGTTTTATATGTAGCGGTCTGTCGACTATTGTTTATCATATTGCAGGTTTTATATGTAGCGGTTTGTCGACTATTGTTTATCATATTACATGTTTTATATGTAGCGGTTTGTCGACTATTGTTTATCATATTACATGTTTTATATGTAGCAGTTTGTCGACTATTGTTTATCATATTGCAGGTTTTATATGTAGCAGTTTGTCGACTATTGTTTATCATATTGCAGGTTTTATATGTAGCAGTTTGTCGACTGTTGTTTATCATATTACATGTTTTATATGTAGCAGTTTGTCGACTATTGTTTATCGTATTGCAGGTTTTATATGTAGCGGTGTGTCGACTATTGTTTATCATATTGCAGGTTTTATGTGCAGCAGTTTGTCGACTATTGTTTATCATATTAGAGGTTTTATATGTAGCAGTTTGTCGACTATTGTTTATCGTATTGCAGGTTTTATATGTAGCAATGTGTCGACTATTGTTTATCATATTGCAGGTTTTATATGTAGCAGTTTGTCGACTATTGTTTATCATATTGCAGGTTTTATATGTAGCGGTGTGTCGACTATTGTTTATCATATTGCAGGTTTTATATGTAGCGGTGTGTCGACTATTGTTTATCATATTGCAGGTTTGATATGTAGTGTTTTCTCGACTATTGTTTATCATATTGCAGGTTTTATATGTAGTGTTTTCTCGACTGTTGTTTATTATATTACATGTTTTATATGTAGTGTTTTCTCGACTGTTGTTTATCATATTGCAGGTTTTATATGTAGCGGTATGTCGACTATTGTTTATCATATTGCAGGTTTTATATGTAGTGTCTTCTCGACTGTTATTTATCATATTGCAGGTTTTATATGTAGTGTTTTCTCGACTGTTGTTTATCATATTGCAGGTTTTATATGTAGTGTTTTCTCGACTGTTGTTTGTCATATTGCAGGTTTTATATGTAGTGTTTTCTCGACTGTTGTTTATCATATTGCAGGTTTTATATGTAGTGTTTTCTCGACTGTTGTTTATCATATTGCAGGTTTTATATGTAGTGTTTTCTCGACTGTTGTTTATCATATTGCAGGTTTTATATGTAGTGTTTTCTCGACTATTGTTTATCATATTGCAGGTTTTATATGTAGCGGTGTGTCGACTATTGTTTATCATAATGCAGGTTTTATATGTAGTGTTTTCTCGACTGTTGTTTATCATATTGCAGGTTTTATATGTAGTGTTTTCTCGACTGTTGTTTATCATATTGCAGGTTTTATATGTAGTGTTTTCTCGACTGTTGTTTATCATATTGCAGGTTACTCATGATATGTTTGTACTATTGTAATATAACATAACAAATAAAAATGCTTTATTTTGATTGGATGATTAGTGTTAACTATTATTTTTTAACAGTACACTTGACAACGGGTGACGTAGGATCTGGCACTATACCTTACCAGATAACACTACAGGAGAACAGTTCCCTCAAGAGAATACTCTAATAGAATATTATGTCTGTTCCTTTTAACTCACTTACGATATTTATTGGACTTGCCATAAATAAGGACGAGTACCACATTTGGAGCATTGATTATTGTTGTTGATTTATATCTTCATTTTATATTTTGTCCACGTGTTTGTCTTTCCAAATTGATTGATGATTATTTTATTACGTCTTGATATTTTCTACATCTTTGTTAATAATATTGAAATTGTCAACCAATAACGGACAGATTTATATCATCTGTGGTACAAACTTCCGCTTCGAAACGTCCTATCAGCCAATACTGATAAAGACGATATTAGAAGTTCTGCTATAACTATTGTGTGCAAGCTCATGCAGTTCGAGTCTTTTCCTACTTGTAAAATCTCTTAGTAACTGCATATCTGGATGTTTCGTAATTACTTTGAAATTGGTTTTTAGCTACGCTATGGAGCATATGATGCTCGTTTGGAAAAAAGGAGACTTAAAACACCGACCTATCATATTATTTCCATATGAATATCCCTTGTTCCACGTTATCTCCGAGGAAATCGAAATATTATATACTCATATAAATATCTTGAATCTGATTTGATAAAACACTGTTATTTATCCATTCGTTGGGTCAACCGCTAATCGTAAGGTCTCATAGTAAGGTCCGCTGCTCGCGAGGAAATTTCCACGTGAACCTCCCGTGTTTCCAATGATAGTTATTTTCCTTGATTCAACAGACAACGAACATGACGTCCAGCGACAGGTTCGTCGCTGTAGGCGAAGAAGAAATGTTATATTATATCGAATATTTTCGCAAAGCCGCAGGTATTCTATTACTTGGTGTCTGATGCAAAAATATTCGATATAATATATCAATTATCACCCTTGTTGGAGTGTGACCCGGCGGTTTGTCTCCCCTCGAAAAGTTAAATCACCCTCTGGTGACCTTAATTTTCTCAAAGAGACAAACCGTCGGATAACACTCCAACAAAAGTGATAATTGTATAATATGACCTAGTTTCTCCAGATGTTAGCTAGTTGTCTAGAATGCTATGGACAGAATATCTTGCAACAACTCCTACTGAACAAGGTGCCGTCCAGAACGAGGTCGTAGGATATTTGGATTAACATCTATCTATCTAATCAGTAGCTATTGGCTCTAAAACGTCAAGACAAATTTCTGACCTAGGTGAGGTGCACTCTATGTAACTTTTTGTGATATAATGTCAGTGACTTATGTCTGGTCACCGCTTTTATGGGATATGCATATTTCCACTGTTAATCAAACTGACATAGTAGATGGTGGTGGGTGGCCCCGTTGAAATGCAAATATATTCGATTCCCTACATGATCGATTGATTGAACACAATTTCCTGTCATAGATAGACATCCATATTTGAGATACTGCTCACTTTAACAATATACCACAATAAGCAGTCAATGAACAAAAGGTAAAATTGACAATACTAGTAGCAAATAATTGGGAATCTAGTTTTTGAAATCATATGATCATTGATAGTGTCCTGTCTTTATTTAAAAAACAACATTATTTTATCTAATTTGTTTAATTGAAATACTGCGTCCATTCTGCAAAAGAAAATGAGAGCAAAATTAAGATGATATTGGACATCTTGACATAATTACAATACACATAATTATCAATGATTTTGGACATTTTTCCTTTGATCTCTACGAGTGATATTGTCAGTCTGACGTCAAACACATTATGACGTCACCAATGAAAACAATATCGTCATTATTTAAGGTCTCGACAGACAATATCACTAGCTGCACAGATAGTCCTATCGGACTAGCAAATATATTTACCGATAATGCCTGTCTCGACCTACAAAACTGCCGTTATTTTATATACAAATGTATATCTATATAAGCATTACATTTAGAATCACATGTAAGCAAATGGCTTTCAGATTATCTCCATTCAAATAGTTACCTATTCAAATATTGATTAAATTGGTGTTGATGATTTTAGATATATTGAACGAATAAAATAATGCATGATTTTAATGAGAAACTTTTTTTAAATTTGTTAACTAGTTTCGTGCGCTGTGAAAAAATGACGTATTGTTACTTGATCATACCATTTCTCCGAGACAATTGTCCGGTCTCTACAAAGTGTCAGTAGACGCAAAAACATGTTACAGGAAAAGGGCAATAATGGGGGAAGATGTATCATATTTGGTCGCCAATATCATATGCACAAATAATTAAAGCATTTTTCCGGGCATTAACTCATCAAACAAAATATATACTTCACTTTGATAACATAATGTCAAGTAGAATTATCTATTTAACATTAGTAAGTAATATATTACCATCTGTTGTTCACATCTTCATGTCTTTGAGCAATAACATCAATAATCATCATCACCACCATCATCATATCCTTTATTAACAACAGCCTTTGTCCTTGTTTTGACATCACCATTTTCATCAGCAGTATGACGATTTTCACCATAGTCATCGCCATCATAATTATTGTATCCGTTCGTGACAACTTCCCGGCCCTGTTCTTCTGGACCATAACCATCAACTTTGTGAGTTATTGTTACAACTGAGTCCCCACCATTATTCGGACCATAACCATCAGAGTATTCAGAATGTTGATTGAATTTTGATGCAAGATATGATTTATGCTTTTGATAAAGAATGTTTGTGTTTGCCAGATGATGTTTGTGCTGATGTCGCCGCTCGGCCATGTGCTTCTTGTGTTGTGTCTCTATGGCGTGCAAATGTTTCTTTGTGTGTTTATATAGTTTATGTAAGTGGGATTTTACAAATGCGTTAATCTTTCTGATGTGTTTATTAGCCACCCTTGTTATTTTCACTACATGTTTGTGAGCTGTTTTCTTTATGCTCTTAAGATGTCCTTTTGCTGATTTATGCATTGCTGCAACATGCGATTTAGCAACACCATTGATTTTTCTGATATGGTTTGCAGCAATTTTCATATGTAGATGCAATGCTTTGTGCATTAATCTCTTTCCGTGTCCATCATATCTGTCTACATGGTCTGAAAAAAAGATGTAAATTGTTTGGTAGTATTTATCAAAATCAATATCTATACATTGTAAGGACACCTTCAATCAGCTTAACCCCATTACATTTTTTCCCATTTAGCAAGCGAGGTCTTTCATCAACAAACATCGTAATGTTTTGTGTTAAATAATTAACATTTTTAAAGGAGCTTTGGTTGCATGTTATGTTTATATTGGTTGAATTGTTCATCATCAGTGTTTAAACTTTTGCGTCTATTTGTGCAAGAATGTATCAATTAATTACACCAGAAACGTGAACATGTAGCATTACCACCAATCGATGGAACAAGGTACAAAACTAACTTCAAATGTAGAATGGAAAGTACAAACGAACAAAGCGATTCACATCGATATGGATTCGTTGTTTATACATGGCTCAGTTTAAAATAAAGCCAAATGAATAGCTTTTGTACAATCGTTACAGATTGAATAGTTTGTTCTTGTCAACAATATATCGAAATTGTAATGCTTGATAATTTCCCGTCATGATATATTACTTGATTATTATCCTTTAAATAACAATAAATTAATAGATTAAGTTCATCAATCCACACATTTCAGACCGGAAAAATCAGATATTCACGCACTAAGCGATTTTCATTCTGTCATAATCACATAGTGCAGACTGGTGGGTGTTATTCTATCTTTTTACGTTTTATAGAAACCAAATATCAAGTACCCCATACAAGAAGCACATCTGCACATTTCTTACCTGAACCTTTGTAAGAAAATTGTCCATGTGATAATCTAAGATCATTGTATTTTGTGGAATATCCGTAATCGTGATGACCATGATGAACTTTGTGGCTGTTCCCATGGTGACCATGATGTACATTGTGCCTGCTGCCATGGTGTCGATAATGTACGTTGTACTTGCTGCCATGGTGAACATGATGTACAGTGTGCCTGTTGCCATGGTGGCTATGATGTACATTATACTTGCTTCCATGGTGACCATGATGTACATTGTGTTTGCTGCCATGGTGACCATGATGTACATTGTGCTTCCTGACATAGTGACCATGATGTACATTGTGCCTGCTTTTATGATGATGACGATGTACCTTGTACCTGCTGCCATGGTGACCATGATGTACATTGTGCTTGCTGCCATGGTGACCATGATGTAGGTTGTGCCTACTGCCATGGTGACCATGATGCTTTTGATAAAGAATTACTTTGTTTGCCAGATGATGTTTGTGCTGATGTCGCCGCTCGGCCATGTGCTTCTTGTGTTGTGTCTCTATGGCGTGCAAATGTTTCTTTGTGTGTTTATATAGTTTATGTAAGTGGGATTTTACAAATGCGTTAATCTTTCTGATGTGTTTATTAGCCACCCTTGTTATTTTCACTACATGTTTGTGAGCTGTTTTCTTTATGCTCTTAAGATATCCCTTTGCTGATTTATGTATTGCTGCAACATGCGATTTAGCAACACCATTGATTTTTCTGATATAGTTTGTGGCAATTTTCTTTTGTAGATGCAATGTTTTGTGCAATAATCTCTTTCCGTGTCCATCATATCTGTCTACATGGTCTGAAAAAAATTTGTAAATTGTTTGGTAGTATTTATCAAAATCAATATCTATGCATTGTAAGGACACCTTCAATCAGCTTAACCCCATTACATTTTTTCCCATTTAGCAAGCGAGGTCTTTCGTCGACAAACATCGTAATGTTTTTGTGTTAAGAATTAATATTTTAAAGGAGCTTTGGTTGCTTGTTATGTTTATATTGGTTGAATTGTTCATCATCAGTGTTTAAACTTTTGCGTCTATTTGTGCAAGAATGTATCAATTAATTATACCAGAAACGTGAACATGTGCCATTACCACCAATTGATGGAACAAGGTACAAAACTAACTTCAAATGTAGAATGGAAAGTACAAACGAATAAAGCGATTCACGTCAATATGGCTTCGTTGTTTTTTCATACATGGCTCGGTTTAAAACAAAGCCAAATGAATAGCTTTTGTACAATCGTTACAGATTAAATAGTGTATTCTTGTCAACAATATATCGACATTGTAATGCTTGATAATTTCCCGTCATGATATAACTGATATAGTACTTGATTATTATCCTTTAAATAACAATAAATGAATCAAGTAAGTTCATCAATCTACACATTTCAGACCATAAAAATAATAAATTCACACACTAAACGATTTTCATTCTGTCATATTCACACAGTGCAGACTGGCGCGTGTTATTCTATCTTTTTACGTTTTATAGAAGCCAAATATAAAGTACCCCATACAAGAAGCACATCTGCACATTTCTTACCTGAGCCTTTGTAAGAAAATTGTCCATGTGATAATCTAAGATCATTGTATTTTGTGGAATATCCGTAATCGTGATGATCATGATGAACTTTGTGGTTGTTGCCATGGCGATCATGATGTACTTTGTGCCTGCGGCCATGGTGTCCTTTATGTACATTGTTCCTGCTTTTGTGGTACCCATGGTGTAACTTGTGCCTGCTGCCATGGTGTCGATGATGTACGTTGTACTTGCTGCCATGGTGACCATGATGTACATTGTGTCTGCTGCCCTGGTGACTATGACGTCTATTGTGCTTGCTGCCATGGTGACAATGATGTACAGTGTGCCTGCTGCCATGGTGGCTATGATGTACATTATACTTGCTGCCATGGTGACCATGATGTACATTGTGTTTGCTGCCATGGTGACCATGATGTACAGTGTGCCTGCTGCCATGGTGGCTATGATGTACATTATACTTGCTGCCATGGTGACCATGATGTACATTGTGCTTGCTGGCATGGTGACCATGATGTACATTGTGCCTGCCTTTATGATGACCACGATGTACCTTGTACCTGCTGCCATGGTGACCATGATGTACATTGTGATTGCTGCCATGGTGATCATGATGTATGTTGTGCCTACTGCCATGGTGACCATGATGGTTTTGATAAAGAATTACTTTGTTTGCCAGATGATGTTTGTGCTGATGTCGCCGCTCGGCCATGTTCTTCTTGTGTTGTGTCTCTATGGCGTGCAAATGTTTCTTTGTGTGTTTATATAGTTTATGTAAGTGGGATTTTACAAATGAGTTAATCTTTCTGATGTGTTTATTAGCCACCGTTGTTATTTTCCCTAAATGTTTGTTAGCTATTTTCTTGATATTTCCAAGATGTCCTTTTGATAATTTATTTATTGCTGCAACATGAGATTTAGCAACACCATTGATTTTTCTGACATGGTTTGCAGCAATTTTCTTATGTAGATGCAATGTTTTGTGCAACAATCTCTTTCCGTGTCCATCATATCTGTCTATATTGTAGTATGTAATAAATGTAAATCACTTATTTATCAAAGCTAATATCTATACATCTAATGTGAGCCTATTGGCCAGTTTAACCCTGCTCAAATGTTTTGCCTATCGCAAGCAAGGTCTAGAATTTTCATCGACAAGCATCGTAATATATAGTATTGTGTTAAATGATATTAAAGGAGAGGTGGTTGCTCGTTTTGTTTATATTGTTCATCATCAGTGTATAAACTTGTTCTTATATCAAAATTGACATTGAGATACAGCTAATTATATAAGAATGTATCTTCAAATAAACCGGAAAAGTGAACATGTGTTATTACCACCATTTCATGAAACTCGGTACAAAACTAACTTCAAATGTAGAATCGAAAGTAACGAACAAAACACCAACATCATGTCTGTTGAATGTATAATGACATTAGGCGAGGAGTGATTGTTCGTTTTGTTGGTATTAGTGGATTTGCTGACCATCGCTGTTTAAACGTTCTGTTTTGTGTAATCATCATATATTCACGAACTAAACGATATTCATTTTGTTATAGTCAAGCAGATCAGACTGCCGCGAGTTATTCTATCGTATTACGTATTGAAACCAAATATCAAAAGCATCGTACAAAAAGCACATTTACACATTTTTTTACAACATTTCTTACCTGAGCCTTTATAAGAAAACCTTCTATGTGATAATTTAAAGCCATCGTATTTTGTGGAATGTCTGTAATCATGATTATCATGGTGTGCTTTGTGTCTGTAGCTGTGATGACCATGATGTACGTTGTGCCTGCTACCATGATAACCGTGATGCATAATCTGTCCACCGCCATGGTGACCATGATGTGCTTTGTCCCTGCTGTTATGGTGACCACGATGTATCTTGTGCCTACTGCCATGGTGACTACTATGTATCTTGTGCCTGCTGCCATGGTGACCTTGATGTACTCTGTTCTTGCTGCCATGGTGACCATGAAATATATTGTGCCTGCTGCCGTGGTGACCACGATGCACTTTGTGGCTGCTGCCAGTGTGACCGCGATGTACTTTCTTCTTGCTACCATGGTGACCTTGATATACATTGTACCTGCTGCTATGGTGACCGCGATGTGCACTGTTTCTTCTGCCATTGTGACCACGATGTACATTGTTTTTGCTGCCATGGTGACCAATATATACATTGTACCGGCTGCCATGGTGACAACGATGTATATTGTGCCTGCTCCCTTGGTGACCTCGATGTATGTCGTGTCTGCTGCCATGGTGACCATGATGTACTTTATTCGTGCTGCCATGGTGACCATGATATACACTGTACCTGCTGCCATGGTGAACATCATGTGCGTTGTGCCTGCTGCAATGGTGACCACGATGTACATTGTGTCTGCTGCTCTGGTGACCATGATGTATCTTGTTATTGTTGCCATGGTGCCCATGATACGCATTGTACCTGCTGCCATGATGACTATGGTATGCGTTGTGTTTGTTGCCATTGTGACCACGATGTACCTTGTGCCTGCTACCATGGCGACCATGATGTAAATTGTGCCTTTTGTCATGATGAGTATGGTGTACCTTATGGTTACTGCCATGGTAACGAATATCTGAAGGCAAAACATGTGTAATTACGATGATGTTACCCTACAAAAAGTACGTACGAATGCAAACTCTATACATGATTTATATTCATGAAAAATATCCACACAGCTGAGAAGTGTCCACTGTATTATTTGCTTGATGACAGTCACAGAAACAATTTAAACAAATTACATCTTATCTTATTGTCACATGAACATATGTGTTTAATACTCTGAATATTGAAAATATCGTGTTTCAACCATATCCAGATTTTTCATCATATTGAATCACCGGCGAAAATGCGTTGCTTCTTATACATTCACAGTAAAAACACATAAATAAAGTGAGGAAAATATATTGTGTGAAGAAGTAATGTTATCCCAAAAATACAGTATTGTGCAAGAACTGCTTAATGCTCATTTTGTACAAATAAAGAGTGCTAACATATTACCTGATGAAAAAGATACAAATAGATGTTTTTTATAAAGTCGTCTAAAACATGCACTTTTTCTGTGATATCGACCATAACAACTGTTCCATATTTTGTAGAAACGGTTCTTACTACAACGGAGACGATATGCTGAAAAGAAATACCAGACGATTACACACTTGTATCAGTCATACTTGATTGTACACTGGTGGCATCAGTCATACATGATTGCACACTGGTCCTATCAGTCATACATTCTTGTACACTGGTCGTATCAGTCATACATAATTGCACACTGGTCGTATCAGTCATACATGCTTGTACACTGGTCGTATCAGTCATACATAATTGCACACTGGTCGTATCATTCATACATGCCTGTACACTGGTCGTATCAGTCATACATTCTTGTACAATGGTCGTATCAGTCATACATGCTTGTACACTGGTCGTATCAGTCATACAT
>MJUT01049015.1:178147-205136 GCA_002080005.1 Gigantidas platifrons | reverse complement strand
ACACTGGTCGTATCAGTCATACATGCTTGTACACTGGTCGTATCAGTCATACATGTGTCACATGAGATGTATAATACACTTATCATTTTATGCATGATACGATGGTGTGTGAAGTAACACAATAATACATAGTCTGTCGAACTAGAGATAGAAATTACCACGATTGTGCAATGTATATAATTAAATGTTCCAGTTTATACACTGTAGATAGTGAATTAAATATATTATAAAAAAAAAGGTATAATAATATTGTAGCATATGTTGTTTGTAGAAAATATGTCATCAGAAAATAAAAGTTAGATAATACCGACGGGGGCAATACAAAAGACAATCCAGAGAAACCGGCAACAGAAGGTACAAGACGAAGAAAAACAAAACAAAAACAATCCAGAGAAACCGGCAACAGAAGGTACAAGACGAAGAAAAACAAAACAAAAACACAATATGTGTTGTACACCAATATGTGCAAACAAACACAAATAACATACTACTAGTGTATCATTTCTAAAATTGTACGGATAATACAATAGACAACAGAACATACGCCGAATTGTCATATTTCGGTGGACATGTAAAACGTTGTTTTTTAAGGAACATGCACACTTACATTTTAGTGCTATTCGAGTTATGGTTCGATTTCGAGGTCAAAATCAATAATTACGTATTGATATCAAAATACAAATACGCCTAAACATAAATAAAATGACGTATATACGAAAATAATGCAGACTATACAAATATAATTCCGTATTTTCGGAAATCAAATATACAGGAATAGTATTCCGTGTAAACGGAATTATTTCTCTATATACGTAAATCAACTCCGTATAGAGATAATTATTTCTGCATATCTGTAAATGAATTCATAATATACATGATTTTACTTGCATGTATACACAAAATCAAGTAGAAAAATGTGCAGAAAGACATCTTTTATACCAGGATAAATAGTAATAATTAGCTAACCTCTGCCTCTATAGGAGAATCGACCATTTGCTATTTTGAATCCAGAATATCTAGCGGAATGGCCGCCATGTTTGCTATGACCGTATCCATGGTGATGGTGATGGATATGGATGTGGATATGTCCTGTATACTTGTAAGGAGTTCCGATCAGGCCTTGCTTTTTCATCTGGGATACGCATACTTTGGTTTTACCATAGATAGTCACGCATGTTGTCATGTAACGTATAAATCGTCGACGACGGCCATGAAATCTGTAGACTACAAAACATATTGTAAATAATATATATTGTATACCATGTTGGTTTTATTATTTGTTGATTGATTAATTAATTAATTGTACTTAATGCCATTTTCAGCAATATTTCAGCTATATCATGGCGACCAGTTTTAGTGATGGAAGAAGCCGGGGAGAACCACCGACCATGGGCAAGCGACTGGTAAACTTTATCACTTGTGTGATAGGCTTATATGCACCAATACGCCGTGGGTTCGCGTCCGTCTTTGTAAGTTACAAAAATGGATGCACTCGACTCGCAGTCACAAAAATATATATACAAAATTACTTGTCGTCCAATTTGCATGTTCTTGTGATCGTAAAAGGAATAATGATATTCTTACATAGAGAATGATCTCATAAATGATATAGACAATGCTACTCTTTCCGGAAGGCATAATCTCTGTCTCGTGATTGTTAGGAGACTATGTTGATCTACATTGTGATTGGCTTAAAATGTGTGTTATGTTGTACGTAATTAAATATGTTTTGTTCCTGTAAATATGTATGGCATTGTCATAATTTCTGCGGTCTAATTGTAAACAGAAAATGAAATAAGCAAATAAATAAAATTGGAAATTTTTAGCAATCGATTTCAGTCGAACTTTAGCTAATCGAAGTAAGATTATTCACCCCTTCGACATAGCATGGTTGTAGTGTGCGTGAAACAATTTTCCTGTACTGTAACAATGATGAGTACATATTGTATTGTTTATGTTAATATAAAACAAACAGAGTAACTTCTGCAAAAAATATCACGATGAAAGATTATCATAGATGTCTACGCAAACATATGTAAAATAAATATTGAAATACACTACATTTGTAGGGGGGAAAATCGTTATTGAAGATGAAATGTGTTCATCTTTTCAACTCGTGCATTTCACAATATCAGTTTTAAATGTACAAGTAAATATCATATTAAACAATTACTGTCTTTTGATGAGGTAAATGTGTGGATTTATTGACTTTTGAAAAAAAATGATATTCACTGAGCCCGAAAGGGCGAAGTGAATACCATTTTTTTCAAAAGTCAATTAATCCACACATTTACAGAATCAAAAGACAGTAATTGTTTTATTCTATATTTTGAAGAAATAGTGATATTCTGAAATAAAAAAAAGTTACATGTCCACTGTCCTGGCATAGTGCTACATTATTGTTTGCATCACCATGCTATTATCTGAATCTTTATCATTTAATATATTTTTTAATGTTCCGTCCGACAAAGTGGTAAATCTTGGTTTTGGGCACCGGCGATACGTCTGCATCTACAGACCACATTTTGTTTTTGTATTGACGGATACGCAAATGAACTACTTTTTTCAATGGTTGATTAAAATAGAACATTCCTAAAATAAAATACCCGATGTTCCAAAAATAGTAACACCTGACATTTACCGCAGTGAATATTAAATCTGGGGCGGTGAATACCTCTTTTTATTTAAAAAAATGATTGAGGTAGAAATCTATACTAAAGAATTTACTAATATAGAATAATATCATATACTCACATGATTTTCTATAAACGATTCCCTTTTTAACAAAAGTAACACCTAGTCCATATCCTCGGCCATATCTCTTGTAAGTATGGCGGTTACCAATCAATCCTTTTTTGTGCAATATGGGAAAACACCCGCCGATACCTCCATTTGTTTTATAACATGATTTGAAGGCACTGTAAAGTTTTCTTGTGCCACAACGTCGACTATAATATGTGTAAAATGCCAATAATAAGAATAAAATAATATATTGAGAAATATTTATACATATTGCTGTTTATATATTTTGATTCTATACCAGCTTTGTAACATATCCAGTAAACATTTGCACTAAGATGTGTATTTTGAATACATCATGTACACAGGTTGTAACTAGGGACCACCAAGTGCCATGCATCAGTAATAGTTTACATTTATGCTGAAAGAGTGCCTTATTTTATAAGCAATAGGCTATCCTTTATGTCCCAAGTTTTGAGTCAGTTGTGAGTTCTTCATACTAATATTCAGCATACACACATAATAATTTTGTCAACCTAGTATTCTATCTTTGTACGTCATTCGCTAGATGACGTTATTTATAGCTTCTAGATTACTTACAGTTTCCATCATAGAGAATACCACGTCCGATCAGTCTAACTCCAAATTTACGATAGCGTCTGAATATACGTCCTACTCTGATATCATGATCTGGTCCTGTAATACAAGTTAGCTTAAACATTTTGCATAGAGGGATTTGATTACATATATACATATTTATTACATATTTATTACATATTTATTACATTTTTTGCATTTTGTTGTTGTTTTTGTTTTTGTTTTTGTTTTGTTTTTTTTGTTTTGTTTTTGTTTTTTACAATTTGTCCCTTTGTTTTGCATACCCTGTCCGAAATGCCGTTATCAGCACACTAAGACTGATACATATAATGCCATATCAGCCCGAACCATATGCTATATAAATTGATAATGAGCATATAATAAATAGATATTCACCTTGGACTGACATATGATGATAATTAGGCCGATATGGAAAATGTCTTAATTAAATGTTTTAATTTATATATTGCACACTGCTTATGGTTAAAAAGGAAACTAAAGATTCAGAAGTACATTTATCCAACGTTAGTATATGTAAAAAAAAAACAAAGGCGGAATGAGTGAGCGTTCCCGGAGGAAGGCCATTCCAGAAGCGAACCCTCCGTCCTAGATTGGATATCTACGTTTTTATTATATGCATTGCCTTTGAATAGTTGTGTATGCACTTCTTATGTATCAATTCTTAAGAATATACGAAAGATAAATACCATCGGAATGTTTATGGTCGTTGTACGCTTCATATCGGTCGTAACCGTCACCAATAGCGACTGAAAATAAAATAAAACAGAATATGTTGGGTCCGAAGTATCATTGTATACATGTAGTAATCTCATTATTTAAGAAATGTAATTATTACATGTAGAGGAAAAGTAAGAATTAGAGACAAAACATGTGTTGTACATGTGGTGAGTTGTAACACTGATCGAAGAAGTGCCTTTTTCCCATTTGAACTTACTCGTCGCCTTCGATTTTTTACTATATATTTCATATAAAACCATATTTTTTCAAAAAAATATTTTAAAGCTATCTCTAGGCAGATTTTTATGAAATTTATTTGAAGACGCGCAGAATTCTGTGAATTTTATTTGTTTATCTGATAGTAATTTTTGTCTGCATGGTTTTTGTTTGCTGGTGATTTAAACACAAATGTTGATTTTTTCCGATATTATTTTGGTTAAAATATATAGCAAATTTGACGTCAGAAAACAAAGATTGTCTTTAAATCATCAGAGAATAGAGACAATCTAACCGCGGAAATCATGCTAAAATAAACAAATAATCTTTCAATATTTCTGATTCTGGTGCAACAATGATCAAAATCCGTTTAGAAATGACTTCACAATAAAAAAAAAAATTGAAAAATTTGGTTTTATATGAAATATTTAGCGTAAAATCGAGGGTGACGAATACTTATGTCCATTGACTGTAACTATCAAGACGGGAATTTTTAAATATATTACTCAATGGTAGTAGTGCATGTTATGTTTAATTATATGATTTGCAAACCTCAAACTGTTAGATACTGACAAAATAAATGAATTATTTGGTTTAGTACAGAAATATAGCAAAGAAAAGTTTGAAGTCGTAAACCGGAGAAGGACGGTCAACACAATAGCCAAAGGAGAAAGACAAACAATGATCTACAAAACATTATACAGAAAAATAACCCCACTAAAAACTGGGTGTGTACTCATGTGCTTCGGAAGGATAAACATTTCCTGCCCTACTAGTGACACTCGTTGTGTTACTTTAATTACAAATCCGGTGATAAATTATTGATTAGGAAAAGGATCGGAGATTGATTACAATAAACGGAACATATCCATGGTTCTACTCTACTAGTGACTCCCGTCGTCTTAATCTCGGAGTGATAAGTCAGGAATGAGGAAAGGACCGAAAGTCTTTACGACAAGTGCAACATATCCGTGGTCATTTGTGACACAGATATTCCGTAACAGTCAACTTAGTCATGATGGCGACCGTAAAACATTTAAGGTGATGACTTCAACTAAACCACTAGGACCTCTTGGTTCAGTTTCTTCCTTTTTAACAGCAACGATGAAATATATATAACCTTCCTATAGCCGGCTGTGTACAACTATGAGAAATGATATATATAACATACCTAGAGTCGCGACTACTAGTAAAATAATACATATCCCACGAGTCATCTTGATGGACATGTTATAAACACTTCAAAAAGTAACTTATATACTACTGTACATGTGCCATGTGTTTCATTTTTAGTCCGTTATTTGTGTATCAATTTGTGTGTTCCATTTTAGGTGCAATTTACATATTACATACCATTAAATCTAGCTAGAACATTCCTTTCACCAGATATCAAAGTCATTGTTAGTTTCCAATTCATTACAATGGTAGACGTGATACCCTTTTATCTTTCTACCTCTTGTTAATTCATGTTGAATTCCAATACGGAAGCATTTCGTTTAAAGACCAGATCAAACAAAAATCTTTCATCTGTAAAATGTGCTGTATGCTGAATACGGTTAAACCGTTATTCACTGGTTAATTGTTCTTACGCATCAAGTGAGCAGTGTTCCAATGATATTCATACCGAAACACTTATTGTTAACCATTTGGTTGGTTGGCATATGGTGTTTAAACCACTTTCAACAATATTTTAGTTATATCCTGGCGGTCAGTTTTATTGGTGGAGTAAATCGGAGTACCCGGAAAAAACAATTGACCTATCGCAAGTCACTGACAAATTTTATCACATAATGTTTTATCGGATACACCTCGTCATGGGCGGGATTCGAACTTACAACGTTATTGGTGACAGACACTAATTGCATAGGTAGTTATATATCCAACTACCAAATGATCATGGCCACGGCGGCCCTTAACCCATATAGGACCCTGTGGGAAAATGTTTTAAAAATATATTTGACTGAACCACCGACCTGTCGCAAGTCACTGATAAACTTTATCACATACTGTTTTATCTAATGCCAAAATGAATTACAATTCGTTAAGAGCAAGTAAGCCACTTAACATAGGCAGTATAGCCAAATTGTTCCTTTTTAAACTATAAACACCTTCTTGGTTTGTTTTCCCTTTTTTTCATCTAATTGATAAGTATGTATGAAAACTATAGTTGGATACATATTTTATTAAGCTCGGCATTACACGTCAAACGGCATATTAATGCCTAGTTTTTGTCTCCTTCTTGAGTCGATGTTTTTTGGTATTGTACACGAGTTGTGCTATACATGGAGCAGGATATAATGACCCTTTTAATATACTTAGCCTCAATTCACGTTTAATAAACATTCCTATTGTGTCTTGCTCTCTTTTGATGTCGTATCTAGATTACAATACGTGTACTAACTATTTGTTATCTAATCCAAAGCTCTTAAATAATATACTGATCATTAAAGGAAATGTTCTCCTCCCTCAGACATAGGTAGCGTCGGCCGATGTTTGTTTGGCTATGTTCTCCTCCCTCAGACATAGGTAGCGTCGGCCGATTTTTGTTTGGCTATTCCGATCAGTCCCTTTGGTTTCATGCTCACAACAACTTATAAATTATTTGGCTTTTCAATCTTTTGACATTGAGCATAATTATCTGATGTAGGTTTTTTTTTTCAAAAACGCACCCAACGCACAAATTAGATATCTACGTCTTTATTATTCAGATAACAAAGACAAGATAATATTGTATGACCTTACTGTAAGGGAGATTTTTATGCAATACAATTTGAAGTACCATTTGAATTTGATTGTTTTTAGTTGTAAATGATATTCACATAATATCAATAATTATATGTTTTGATCATTAAGTTCTCACGGAATGATAAGATGATATCAAAGCGGTGGCAGAGATAAACTTATAGGTTTTTAATATAGTGCGTACGGTGCGTTTATGGAACGCTCGAAATCAATAGACTGGAAAACCGAAAAACATAAAATTCTTTGGAAACAAGAGAATTATTTTCAATTATTCAAAATCAAACGTGAAAGTATTTCGGATCATAATAAAATGCAGTGTCATTCAGTTCACAATTGTTTCGCAATGGAATTTATTGACGGTGTTCTGTCATAAAGGTTCAGTAAGCCTCTAACAAGCCATGCATATTATACAGGTATAGTTGGTTATAAAGCATATCATATTAATGTAAATTCACACTTTTAGACTGAAACTCAAATAATCAAATCTACAATTTACAAAATTATCATTAAGCTCGAAAGACTTCACTTACATCATTAAGTAACATATGGTTAATATTACATATTTTTTATACAAATCATTGTTTTTGTCTATTTTTAGAATTTTGCACTTGGCAGATTAATATTCCTCAGCTGAAATGTTGCTATTGTGACAGGTCGGTGGTTTTCTCCGGGTACTCCCGTTTCCTCCACCAACAAAACTGACCGCCACGATATAATTGAAATATTGTTGACATCATACACCAACCAATAAACCGTCGTTTGGGTTGATCATGTTATTGTTTTGTAAGATTTTGAAGGGTTGTTTGCGCATTAACATTTTCAGCAGTATTTCAATTGTATTGTCTGTACAATACCTATGAGGTATCAAACTGGTTAGCGAGACTCCAGGTGGTAGCAATTTTGGGTATCGGTGCGCGAAACCAGGTCAAAGGTGTTTGAACTGTGGTCCGTTCAATATTCATGAGATTACTCTGATATCATCTTTATTCTATTCCATACTCAACCGCATCAGTGGTGTAATGGTTAGCGTGTTCGCCTCGAGTGCGGTAGACCGTGGATTCGAGTCCCGATCGGGTTAAATCTAAAGACTACTAAATTGGTATTTGTTGCTTCTCAGCAAAAATATGATAAAAATGGTGCAAAGCAATAATAAATGGACTAGGATTTAAGTCTGACATTTAGAATAACAATAAATGAATAATTAAAAAAAAAACTATATAGATGTAAAAATTGCCAAATTGAATAAAAACATAACAAAATACATGAAATATATCATTAATTAAATAAAGCAAAACAAACTAATTTGTCAAAAGATTTTCTTGTTTTTCTCAAGTCAGTTTCATATTACAAACCTCATTTTCATGATCAAAAACGAAATTGTCAACTTTTTTGGCGGCATCTAAAATCTGAAAGAGGAAGGACAGGACCCCGCATTTATATTATTATTGCATTATTAACATTTCTGATCATGTGGAATATATTGCTATATGCATAAGACTTAGTATGATCAATTATGTGTATTGTCGAGTTCTGGTACAAGTCATACCCTCTTTCTTTTCTTATAGATTCAAGAAATAGCAGGTATAACTGTCTTACAAGAGGACAATAATACATTTACATGTTTTTGCATATAGTAAATTGATTCTTAAATCATAAACTTCAGATAGAGTTGCATCCCTTTAATAGGACAATCTGGACTCTGCATCATGTCATATAGAGTGAGTGAATAATTGTTGTTTAGCGCCAATTCAGCAAATGTTCAGCTATTTCATGGCGAGAACAAGATAATTGTCAATGAGATGATGATGATGAGGTCCACTTCGTTCTAGACCAACACGCTGAGTTGGATTTTTATAGTGCTAGCTCACTGAAACAACAGTCCGCGGGTAGACACTCCACATTATTCTGATTCGGAGCCGACCAGTCTTTGCTCTTTCTCCTTAATGCTGCGTGTTCAGTGGAGCACCAACAAATATCAATTTGATAGTCACTGGTTTGACCTGATCTGGGCTCGAACCCACGATCTACCGTACTCGAGGCGAGCACGCTAACCATTACGCCACCGATGTGGTTCATGTCATATAGAAAAAAAATTACAATGTCAATGTGACTTTCATGTTAATAATATTATGAACTTACATGTAGCTAGTAAACAATAAAATGGTCATTGTATTGCATATTGGTACACATTTACAATGAGTTAATTTGGTAAAGTTTGTGTATGCTGATCATTTTATAACAGTAATACAGCAGAAAGATTGTATACTTCAATACAATACCCATATTAAATGTAATTTATGTCAGAAGTGAATGTATACCCAACTGTATTTATTTAATACCTCTCCACATTTTGAAAAATTATCTGAGAAAAAAGTATTCCATGGCGCTGTATCTACCATTTGTATCTTGTTTATAGTACACATTCATTCATTCATTCAAAACTTTGTCACAATGAAATATCAGAATTTCTTTTTAGAAGTGCTGATTGTTCATACAATAAAGCCTATGTGATTAGATCTCTAACACTCTACTTGATATTTTTTCCTCAAAAAACCTTTTTTTTCTGTCAGAAAGTCTAAGAATAAGTTATTAAATTATTGTTGAAAGCAAGGTGTAACAATGAAACTCTATGAGAATTTTAAGTTTACATATGGTATTACATGTACACCATGTAAAAACAGCAAAAATCACTGCGGGTGTACACAATTGAGCATTAAAAATTAATATCAAATGAATATATTGATTTATTACATACTTAGTTAAAATAAAGGCATTTTTGTATGACCAATATGACCGGAAGTAAACTGTCCATATTTTCACACCCCGGGAAAATAACCGGTTATTGGATTACTACAAGATCATTTCCATATCGAGGCCCATATTGGCCCGGGCCAATATGGGCCTCGACTTCGTCTCAGGCCAATATGGGTGTCTCTTTTCTAGATGTCGGAAGTATGTAATAAATAGTTTAATACATGGGCATTTCCATATTGGCCTGGTTATCATCCCTCGACCCATATTGGCCCTCTACTGCGTCTCGGGCCAATATGGGGGTCTCGGGATGATAACCAGGCCAATATGGAAATGCCCATGTATTAATCTGTATATAATAAAGTTGCATTAAAGGGTTGTTTTTGAGACTTTGCTTTAATGATTTATGTTTAATACTTGTTTATATATACATTTGTAGCTTTATTGACTAAGAAATATAATTGAAGCATTTAATATTTAGGAATATTATATTTTGTAGATTAAATTTCTGAGTAGGAAATAATTTTTTTTTATTTTTGTTCAACAGTTGACTGGGCCTTAAGTTTATCATATAAATTCAATTGTTGGGAAAATAGATATTTAGAAGAACTTTAGGGAAAAATAACCGGCCCAGCAATCTGATAAATATAAAACGGCCCTAATTTGACTTCGGAACATTTATCGTAAAATCTAGAATTTGTTATTAGTCTAATTATACACCTATTAGTTTTTATTTGCATCTTAGTATTTAATAAAATAAAGCGAAAAATCTATGGATATTTAATGAAGGTGTGAATAACGAAGTAAACAAGGGTTACTGAAAGCACATTTGAGTATCGCGATTTTCCTGTATTCATTTCTAAGGGAAATGATAGTGTCCGGAAAGTTCGCACTTCTGATGGAGTGCAAATTCGGTTGTGCTTTGTTATTTGACTCTTAAAGTATGGTCATATGTATTCATTACATCTTCATGAAAAATGATCCGATATTTTCGATGAACCACTTGTATGGCGATCATCACTTTTCCGCTATACAATGTATATGGAACAAATAGATAAGCTACTTCTTTCGTTAGCCAGGTATGAAGCATACTATTGTCTGTTCACTACAATCTGCTAAAACTAGCGTTAATACAAACACAAACTCTAACTCTATGATTCAGAGTGATTGTTGTTTTAACGTCAATTCAGCAATTTTTTCAGCTATATCATAACGAAAACAAGTTAATTTTCATTGAGATGATGATGAGGTCCGCTTTGCACTCGACCAACACGCTCAGTTGGATTTTTATAGTGATAGCTCACTGAAACAAAAGTCCACTCGGACACATTATTCTGATTCCGAACCAACAAGTCTTTGCTCTTTCTCCTTAATGCTGCGTGCTTAGCGGAGAAGCAACAAATACCAATTTTATAGTCTTTTGTTTCGACTCGAAAGGGGATCGAACCCATGATCTACCGCACTCGAGGCGAACACGCCACCGATGCGGTTCTACATTGTATAATTCGGCCCTGGTTGCCAATTCAGAATATATGCCAATACGTTAGGATGCAACTTACTACTGGAAAATACAAAACTTTCTAGTTCGTATAGTCTGCAAATTTCGTGCACAATTCACTTTCCGAGACATCTGCAATTATTTATCTACGAAACTGTCCTCCACCTCTTTCGATCAAAGGAAGGACAGACCAAATAACATCGCCAGCCACTTTCCAACGTCAGGTGATTTTTCTTTATATTCATGGCTCAGATCCAGACTCTTAATTGTTCGCCACCAATGTTAAATCTGCAGAATTTCAGCAAATAATCAGTAAATAAAGTTATTCATAGCTTTTATGGATAGTACGTTGTCGCAATATTCAAGTATAAAAGATGACATTGTCACGTAACATGGTTCTGTTTTAGAATGAAGCAAACCGACAACCAAGGCTACATGATTTCCACTTTTAAAGTTTGCGGAAAAGGAGTAGCAAATTTTACGGAAATGATCAAAAAAAAATGTTTGTGTTTTTTTTGTTTGTTGCCAAAATGTCTTACGGCCCTAAGAGGATGATATAGTTAGTCAAAAACTAATTTCGCCCGAGGACCCCAAATACAAAGCAATCTTATAAGACTAATGATACAGTAGATAATTTTTCCTTTGAATAGATGGGCACTTTGAGTATTGTGCATCGTAATTGGAAATGTGTTCCATTAATATGACCATGGGTACCTTAATGATTTCTGTATTTCGCTTTGGGCATTTTTGTCTCCCATTTAAAGCTTTACAATGCTGATATGGGTTATTTTCCGCAATATAACATATCTTGTCAGTTATATATGACGGGGCTTCATCTCTCAAGCAATTAAAAATAAGAAGCAGTCATTTGTTGTAGTTAATTCTGTCTTCTATTGTCATCCAATTACGCCTTTATCAAACAAGGGAAATGATGGTTCATATGGAATCATTTTTAAGCCAAATCATCAGGTGATAGAACAAGAAATACAAGATCCACATGACTTAAAATAGCTCGTTAGAGAATACCGAAAAAAATGGTCAATTCAGAGAAACCGACAAAATAGGGAAGGGTACATAAGACAAACAAAAACAAAACAAAAACAGATCAAAATATGTGTTGGACATCACTATACGCAAACAAACACAAATAAGGTAAATAAGACATGACCCCTCCGATAAACAACTGGGGGTGATTAAATATATTATTAAATAATTGATACATGTATTAATTCAAATAAATTTCAGTCCTGTAAATTAAATATTACCGCACAATACACAAACCCTCTTTTGAAGTCTCCGTTTGATTAAGACGGGCTAGATATATGGCGGGAAAAGGGGGAGATTAAGTATTACCTTCTACACAATGGCATTATTGACATTTTATTTTCAGACTACAAAAGTCAATAATATTCTTAGTATTTGTTATTATTTTTATATGATACTGTAGTGACAATATCAAATTTGTTGACATCAATAATATTTATTGTAACATATGTCAGGATGACGCGTGTCGTCGTGTATTTTATTACATTTAGTATTAACAGGTTATTTTATGTCAAAATAATATTTTACTAGCAATATCTGAAAATGTTCAACTTTCAATTGATTTCTTAGTTTATCGTTTATCGAATTTTATTACTTCACGACACAAAGGGTCGTGCACTTGTATCGATAAAGGGGTCAAGGGGATTATGGTTCTGGTGTTTAACGCCACTTTCAACAATAGTTCAGTTATATCGTCACGGTCAGTATTATTAGTTGAGGAAATCGGAGAAAATCACGGACCTGCCGCTACTCCCTGACAAACGTTATCACTTAATTTTGTATCTGGTATACCTCGCCTGAGTAGGATTCGAACTCACAAACTTAGTGGTGATAGGCACTGATTGCATATGTAGGTATAAATCCAATTACTATACGATCATGACCAAGACGACCCCACTAAAAACAGGGTAAATGTATGTTTGAGATAAACATTACTATTTTTCAGAGTACCTAAATCATGTAATTATTATTAAAACTAAGGTGCTCCTCCTTCAGGTGTTTTTAGCCGATTTTGACTATCCCGTTTATACCATTTGATTTTCTTACTCCCAGTGACTTTTAAATTATTTGGCTTTAAATAATTTGGCTTTCAGTATGCCTGAAGAAGTTAATTCCAGAAACGCGTTGTGCGCACTAAATTTGATATCTACGTTTTATTCCTGTATATTTGCTTGGGAATCACTCACTACATAGTCAATAAAGTCTGAATATACCAGTTTTGTGCTTATTGTCTGACAAAGCTTTGAACATTCTTAAATGTCTGAACCGTGTCTTAAAATTATTGAAAATGGTCTTATTATGTCTGAATTTAGTCTGAACTATCTTAGCATGCCATAACTTGTCTTGACACAGTCTGAAATGTCTTAACATGTCTGAACTTGTCTAAACACAGTCTGAAAAGTCTTAGCATGTCAAACCTTGTCTTAACACAGTCTTAAATGTAGTAACATGCATCAATGCAGTTTGAACTGTCTTCACATGTCTGAGCTATTCTCGATTCAATCTAAGGTGTCTCGATATGTCTGAATTAATCTCGACACAGTATGAACTTTTGAAAGAATCAATGTCTTAATTTACACATCTTTTCTGTTTTTGTTTTTCACATCAACAGGAATACATTTAAACATTATTGCAATGACTTTAAAAGATTAAAGAAATGGTTAACTGTCTATTCAATTTGGTGTATAACCTCCAACTAATTGCAACACAAAGTTTTTACCGGAAATTTAGTCTATAGGTGTCTAAGAAAAACATAAAAATATACACAAATGTATTTTGCGGAAAGTGGTGAAATTTAGAAAAAAATACTATAGACTGAATATTTGATTATTTCAGTGGCTGGAAATGCCCATCGTACACATATGTTTGTATCACGATTTCTTATTGAAACTCTCAACAGCATGGGATTTTGTTCCTCGTATTCAGAAGTCAAAAAAATTTAATCATCAGCAGTGGTAGCCAAAAAGCAAGACACATCATATTCACTTTATCAATCACATTTCCTATGATTTGTGGCCGACAACTTTGAAGACAATATTGACACCATCGATCGCAATGCAACTTTCCATGGCATGGGAATCATTGCATGTGCAACACCTGGCAAACAAATGTCACCAGAAGAAATCCCTAGCATTGAGGTAACTACAGAGGAACTGATATCGATTGGTCATATGAATGTGTTCCATTACAAATCAACGTGGAAATGCGTTTGCATCGCTAAGATTTCAAAATCTCCAAGAACTTAGAA
This sequence comes from Gigantidas platifrons, assembly GCA_002080005.1. Classification (NCBI taxonomy): domain Eukaryota; kingdom Metazoa; phylum Mollusca; class Bivalvia; order Mytilida; family Modiolidae; genus Gigantidas; species Gigantidas platifrons. Next base: position 190,563 of record MJUT01049015.1, on the reverse strand, counting down.
AAATGAACACAACTTGGAAAGTTTATATTCTCATTAAGGCGTTGTTGCCGTTAAAATCACCAATTCGTTGACGATCTGGATTTATTCAGATGGTGTGTACTGAAAATAATCCCGGGTTGTCAAATATGACATTCCCTCCAATGATTTAATCCCCAGTGACATGTCACGTGATTATCCTAAATTGAAGTTTGTGTCGTGTCCAAGGAAGCAGCCTTTCTCCACAACAGGACTCCTTTCATCACATTTGACCAACCATTATACTGGAAAGCATTGGTTATAACTTGTGGTGAATAGTGCAAAAATATTATAGTCAGACTTGGTGGATTCCATACAGAAATGAGCTTTTTATGAAGCATAGGTCGACTTATGTCAGGAACGGGTCTGAAAGAGGTAATGGATTTAGTATATGCACCTAATACAGCTATCCATATGCTGAGTGGAAAAGCCTTTCACGTTCTGTTCGAGGGGTCATGCTCGTTGACATTGCATTACACTGTCTGATGACAGAGGTAATGTTTTGTACAAATAATACGAATGATGAAATAGAAAAAGATGAACCTCCTCTATCCAATAGTATTTTGACTGAGGCAGGCCAATTGTGGAAAATGTAGTGAACCATGATGCTTTGAATGCAGTTGAGAACGAATTTGAATTACACAAAATGCGCCTTAATGAGTCTAGGACTTCTAGCTTATGGTTGTCGTTTTGTGAAATGGTTGCAATTCTGAAAATATTTCTCTTGGCTGAAAGAACATGTGATTGCGAACTTCACTTGCTCTCTATTCAAGAAATACTACCATACCTAACTGCTGCCGGTCATAATCTCTACACTAAATCTGCGTACATTTAATTTATCTCTCACAAATGCAGAACCTGAAAGCAACGTACCCAGATATATTTACTCATTTTATTCTAGGACATGCCAATGATGATGCAAGCGCTGATAGAGCAAAAGATTCTATGACCGAGCAACTTGTGACTGATATTTCATTCAAAGCGAAACACCATACAGTTACTTAAGAAGACCATCCAACATCATCCAAATACCACATGTAAACCCTCAACTGATGTTCTAACAAAGACTTACAACTACTAGACAGGACAATTTGCAAAACATGACAGAACTATTTAGGTATGAGCTATCAACCTGTCCGTTATCTATGTTTTAATCAAACATTAGACGACACAATCTGGAACCCAGGAACATGTCAGACTGCTAATCTTCCTACATCGGATGTGGCGAATGATATCGATGGTGGATCCCCTCTTCGCACATTTACATGGACAAAAGGTCAGACGGGCTTTGAGATATGTTCAATATATGTATACCACGTAAAAAAGAAGTTCCTCTTCAGGAGCAAGCAAAAATTTGCTTGACTAAAATATGTCAAAACCAGAAATAATCAAGGCTGGAGAAGATGTCATTGTTTCGTTGTCAGTAAATCGTTTGGTTACCTGAGATAGAAAAGCAAAATGGGATTTAAAAAAAATTAAACCGTAAAGAGAAAAGTAAATGAAAAAGGTTTCATGTTTCATACCACAAGCAACTGGGGTAAAAAAAAATCAGATGCTCGTTTTGATGTTGTACTAACCCTGATAATGATTGTCTCTTGCAGTACCATAGGTGGATCCAGGGGTAAGTTATAAACTGCTAAAAACGTGTTTTAGGAGAATATTTCCAATTTCGTCCTTGTCATTTTTCTTTTTACCATGTTTTTAATTTTCGCTTTGAATTACGCCTCTGTATCTTTTGATTTTTCTTAAAAGAAATTGTTTTGGAATCCGATTTGTTTTTCTTTTAAAATAACGGGTCCCCTTTTGGAAATTTCTGGATCCGCCTCTGAATACTGCTGTCACATGTCAATGTAGAGCTTCATATTTCAGTCTATAGTTACGAGGTAAGGAGGCTGTTATCATTTTGGTTATGTGTTTACAAATGTTATCACAAGGTGAAAGTTAATTATACATTTACTGATGCAACAAAGCCAAGGTTATAATTTTGTTCCGGGGAAAGAATGCAAAATATCCCTAGTTTATTTCCGGAGTCTTCTTGATTTATCATCTTTCAAACCTTGGAAGATATAACTTCAGAAATGAAAATAATGCATTCCATCCAACGTTTTCCACAACAAGTTCTTTTTATGATAGTTTTATCCATTTCAGTATTATACTGGAATACTTTGTCCTTAAATATAGCAGAATATCAAAGTGATCATGATATTATATGCTTAGTAGAAACACAAACCGATGACAGAGATGAAATAAAACTGCTTGTGTATATTTCCAAATTAAAGCCTGCCTCATACGAATAAAGGAACAAGTCGACTAGAAGAGGAGCACAGTTTTAGCCTATAGGTATGCCGACTATCTGTTGAAAATCACGTCTACCAACGATAACAAATATGTTGTCAATCCAAAACTCGAGCATGTTGATGATATCAGTTTCAGAGAACTTTTTGGTAGAATCAGAGTGTTTCTTTTTTACAAAATAAGATATGTCCCTTCCTAGCACAAGGTATTTGTATCTACGTTGACCATCCTTTTATATGAAACACAGTTGGACCAACTCCCTTGATTTTTGCTTCAAATAAGAGTGAGGAATAGTTGTGTAGAGGGTAGAGAAGTCAAATGGTTTAATGCTATGACAGGAGGAGAGGTACCTACATTGTATGTACTCTAACAGATCTTTAGGGTTCTTCAGAATCCACATCTGATGCACACGACCCCTCGAGTAGCTAGTGTCACAGTAACTGTTTTGACCGCCGATAGAATACATGTTAATAATTTGGAAAGAGGTTTCGTGGAGCATTTGGCAGACCCAACATTATAGCGCTGTTTGAAAGGACACTTGTGTAATTTAGAAATGCAGTAGAGGAATTAGATCCACTTCTTCATCTTTGGTTGAAATTCCAAAGGAACATAAAACGGACCTATGATTGTCCAGAATTTCCTCTTTCGTAAGTGTCGTCGGGGTATATGTAGGGTTGCCAAGTGAATTGTCAATACCTAATTCCTTTATCAGGCAGGCTATGCAATGTGATTTACATACAAAAACAATATTGTTAGGGGCCTTGTCGGCGGAGACAATAATATATTTGTCATGACGGAGAGACAGGTGTTTAGCAACATTCGTGTCTTTAACGATTGATGTAGCGCAAGTGCTCATAGACCCACTGAGGTTTTTTTAAATTATAATCTATATAAGCGATCGCACACTCTTCACCCATTCGGAATGAGTATCTAAGTCCTCCTTTTCACGTTTTATGTTGTTATGTGAAAGGCATTATTCAGGATCATACGAGTTGTCTTTCGTCCCACGAATGCTATATTTCACTTGCACAACATGAGCGTTCTTCTGAAGTTTGTTGTTCACTATACAATGTATTGCCATAAAATGTGCGTGGTTGTAGCATCAGTACCATGTTTCCTCGTCATGTTCTTTCGGTAAGAACATTATTTTGTTAATCCAAAAAAAATGTAATAATGATATTTAATTCATTGTCTTTCCTTTAATTTTATGAGAGAAATGGATTAACATTTAAGTGGAGTGTATTTTACCTTTTCCTATGTAAAAATTCATTCATGATTAAGATAGAAGCGAAGCCGATATATAATCATAAAGAAAGGCATTATACTATTTTAAAAACTTTGAACGTTGTAAAATGATTGAGATCCTTTGAAGTGTTGATAGTTCTAATTGTTACTTAATTAAATTAATCTGACGGCAATCGTGAATCTGAACTAATGACACGCATCGAAAAAAGAGTTTGAAGATGCCAAAAGGTCATCAGAATCCGTAAATCGAAGGACAGACAACAGAATGACCAAAAGAAAAAGGACAAACAATGATCTACAAAAACTCTACACAGAAAAACAAAGCGACGCCTGTCGTGTAATTCTAGTTACAAATCCGGTGATAAGTCATGAACGAAGAAAAGACTAGGTATTACATACTACAAGCAGATCATATATGTGGTCATTTGTGACACAGATATTCCGTAAAAATTAACCAAGCCATCTTCAACTTAACCAATAGGAACCCTTGGTTCAGTAGCTTATGTGTTAGCTATGGAATATCGAATCAACTGACAGATATATAATCCATATGCAAGTGATGCTATCATGTTGCTACATATAAATGGAATGTTCACAATGTGAAAATTGAAATCATCTTTTTTGTCATAGAGTGTCTTTCTTAACCGACCCTCACTTTCGATGTGTGGATCAATATATAAAACATACCTAAACTTAGAATTATTTAGTGATATGCCATTATCTATATAGTGGAACATAAAAATAAAGGACCGGGCTGGCTTCTTTTCGTTTTTCTTGAGAATCCCGTGTATGAAGTCTACCTCATATGAATAAAGGAACAAATTGATGAGGAACACAGTTTGTTTCCATAAGTATTCCGACTGTCTGTTGAAAAGCACGTCCAACAAACTTAACAAATATAACTTGCGCATTTTGGCGATATCAGATTTTGGTAGAATCAGATCGTTTTTATTTTTATTTTTATTTTTTTTTACATACATATTAAAGATTTGTCCCTTCAAAAGACAAGCTATTTGTAGAACAGCAATAAAAGCGCTGTGCTTTTCTTTAATGTCTTTCCAAGTGCAATGTTGGGTAATCTCTAATGTTCATTTACATCCATGTCCTTTCTTACTAATTTACAATTTTCTAACTCCATGACGATAACAAATTTAAAATATAAAATCAATCATGAAAAGGGTAGTGATCGCAATGCCGTATGGAAAAAATGTTTTGATGGGAAGAATCGATCTTATTAACTTGATTAGATGAGTAGCGCGAGAACGCGGTGACCAAGCTTGTCATAAGGAACAGGAGCTGAATGTACATAATAAACATATTTTTAATCACAGTTTCTTCATAGACTGCATGTGTTTAATTACATGTTTCAACGAATTCCGTCGTTCACATAATAAAATTAGAGAAACCGGAGTACCAGGAGAAAACCAGCGACCTTGGGGTAGGTCGGTGGTTTTCTCTGGGTAATCCAGTTTCCTCCACCAATAAAACTTACCTCCACGATATAGCTGAAATATTGTTAAACCCCATAACCCTATCCCCTAGAATATAATTTAAAAAGAGTTTGAAGGTATCAAATGGATAATCAGAATCCTTAAATCAAACAACACAATGACCAAATGAAAAAGGACAAACAACGATCTACACAGCATTACATATAAAACTAATCGGGTAACATGAACCCCACTATAAACCGGGGATGAACTCAGGTGCTCCTGGAGAGTAAGCAGTTCCAATATTCAATCGAAAAATCATAGAGAGAGAGAGAGGCAAAATCGAAACCCTGATATATACGTGACCGCTCACTTTCCTTATGTGTACCTGATATTTTAATGAAAGAGGGCCCGGGCACGTTGGACTAGTTTTATGGGACTAAATTTACCAGTTTAGTGAAATGATTTGATCATGTAAGTGTTTTCCGCATGCGAGTAACATATATAACTGGTTAAGCAGCATTGTTATAAAAAAAGGTCTTATCTTAACATTATACCACAGGGACTTGCTCCCGTCCACTATATTTTCTCCACTGAAATCTTTCTACTGTCGATTTATTACCTACTTAGAAATCACAAGGTAGAACGTCATTACTAACCCTTCCTCGCTTCAACTCGTTGTTTTTATTTCTGTTCAATTTCTCACCTTATCGATAGTTTGGATCTTTTAAGTAACCCCTTTTGCAATATTACCCATCCAATTACCGATCCAAACATAGAATTTAAAAATGGACAACATCCTGGACACAAAACAAAAATTTAAATTGATTGCGAAATAACGTGGTTTTTCCGAATTTCGGAAACTTTCGACGCCTTTCACACAAGGATAACAACTGAATTTTCTGATTGGCATTCCAGTCGTTTTAAAGCTATCTTATCCTAATATAAAATGTATAATGATAATTCAGAAGTCGTAAATCGATCAAGGACAGACAATACAATAGCCAGAAGAAAAAGGACAAACAACGATCTACAAAACTGAAGATAGAACAACAAGAATTCTACTAAAACCCGGGGATGAATTCAGATGCTCCGGAAGGATAGTTACTTCCTGCTCCACATGTGACACCCATCATGTTACTCTTCTTACAAACCCGGTGATAAGTCATGAGTGACCAACGGAAAATATGCATGGTCATATATGACGCAGATACTCCGTACTGGTAATCAAGTCATGGTTGCGACCGTAAAATTTCCGTAATAGTCTGTAATTCCAAAATTTGATTTGTTGTTTTCCACAAAAAAAAACATTTAATGAGAAGTGATTGTAATCTGATAAGATTAATCATAGTGTGTGTACAAGAGAGTCTTATAATACAAAATTTGTATAATACAAGTCTTATGATACAAATCGTATCGTGTATACCGGCATTTAGAGTATTTTCGGTATAATAAAACATGTATTTCCTTCATATGATGTAAGCATCAAATTGTCAAACCAAAAGTGTAATCTAATCTAATCTATATAATATATATAATAAACAGTAGAACAGTTTTTGCATTCCGAATATGAAAAATAAATCACACGTAACCAAACAACGACAGTAATTATCTCATGCGCTAATGTGGATTCGAAGTTATGGCAAATGTTGTCATGACCCATTGGGTTAGGTGAGCCACAAACGTGTGTATGATCTCTGCAGTCAGAAAAAAATAATGTGTGATAAGACAGTACGTTCTATATCTTTTAATCTTGTATACATGTCACATGAGTTTGTTTCATCGTGATGTATCTTGCTTTTTAAAAACATAGGTAGGAAAAATGCAAATAGTTCCTCGCGTTGCTAACGGATACCACTTAGCGAAAATAACAATATGATCAACTTGTTTTAGCGGAAAAAGCAATATGATCACCTTGTTTTAACGAAAATAACAATATGATCATCACCTTGTTTTAACGAAAATAACAATATGATCACCTTGTTTTAACGAAAATAACAATATGATCAATTAGTTTTAAAAACAATACATACAACATTTGAAAACGATGTGCCCGAGCTTACATTTGTATGTTCTATTTATAACTGACCAATATAAAAAAAAATGCTGTCATTGCAGGATAAAATACAAAAATACTATTATAAATCAATGATACCAATGTGTTGCACATCATTAGAAAGATGATACCATATTTGGCGAATGATGTTTCTTATAAAATGTTTTTTTTTTTCATTCTGTAATTGTAATTTTTCTTTTTTGCAATTGGAACAATGCTTACCCTGGCGCTATGTTTCGCTGTTTGTCTTACGTCTGTGTGGTCAGCATCTACCTGTGGTATGGAAGATACACTGTGCAGTTTGTGCAGCAAACGTTCTCACGATAATGCTGATCTAAGGTCACTCAGAGAAGTTGTTAGTGCCAACAGTAAAGCAATTCAAGGTAAAAGTTTAGACTTAGGTCTATAATGCCACTTTCAACAATATTTTAGTTATATCGTGGCGGTCAGTTTTATTGGTGGAGGAAACCGGAGAACCCGGAAAAAACCACCGACCTGTCGAAAGTCACTGACTAACTTTTCGAGTTCACCTCTCCTGATCGGGGTTCGTACTCACAACGTTAGTGGTGCTAGGCACTGATTGCATAGGTAGTTTAAAATCCAACTACCATATGATCACGACCACGACGGCCTCTCTAGGTAAAGAGATTATGATGTAAACAGAAGTGAGTAATACATGGTTGGTCATTAAAGGCTTTTTCAGCTCTATTATTTGTCCACAGAAACAATGAATTACATATATTGTTATATCATCGTATGCTTCATGAGTACGCTGCAATAACCGTTGATTACATATATCGTCATATTACACGTAGGACATTAGCATGTCTCCAAGCATGAGTGATAAATTGTTGGGATGTGGTCGTTGGAGGCCCTCATTACAAATAAGAAATTTTCTATCTTATTCGTGATATTCTCTTTTTTTTTTGCCGCAATTGAAATTTACAGATTTTCACTTACTCAATTTAGTTTGTTTGTAAACTAGTTGTCGTCATGAATATAACTAATATAAACAATAGAGAATACCGAACGGGCAATTAAAAATAGAAACTGGCAGCATAGGGCACACAACTAGAAGATAATCAAAACAAAACACAACACAATGTATGTTAGACACCACTATACGTAAACAAACAGAAATAACGTAAATAAAACATTGAGCATGCTCACCTGATGTTCAATAATAAATCAATCAAGCCTCTTAAACACAATAGACTTGTTTTTTAATCTGATCAACCGAAGAACATATTGCAAATTAAGCGTTAAAGGAATATAATAAGCCACAATAAAAGTAAAACAAACAGATTATCAAACGTCTTTTTTGTTACAGATTTGAATAAAGCTAGTAAAAGTGTTGCATTTTTCGCTTACCTCAGTAAAAACTGGAGTAAGCTTGGAAAACACACAACATTGGTATACGACGTAGTCAATCTAAACGACGGCAATGGTTACAACAAAGCCGACGGTACGTTTACAGCACCATCTAGTGGTCTGTATGTGTTCCATGTATCAACAGGAGCAAATGACAACTCGTATGCTGTAATTGAACTAGTCTTAAATGGGAATGTCAGAAACATAGGATGGGCAGATTCTGCAGACCATAACGATAGGACATTTGTTACCACAGTTACACCACTACGACTAAAGAAAGGAGATGTCATTAGCACAAGGATTGGTAACGGTCATGGTGGGAGATATATCGAGAGCACGAGCTACATAAGAACAAGCTTCTCCGGAGTAAAGATCAACTAAAAATAGTACAAGAATAAATATTGTAAAATGTTATATGCTTATTATAAATCTACCAAGGAAAAGGGTCATAATAGCAGCTTTGAGGAGAAAGATCAAAGACTGGTTGGCTTGGAATCAGGATAATGTGTCTGAATCTGGCGACATGTCTATCCGCGGACTGTTCTTTCAGTGAGCTAGCACTATAAAAATCTAGCTCAACGTGTTGGTCTAGAATAAAGATCTAGCCATGATATATCTGAAAAAGTGCTCATCTTGGTGTTAAACAATAATCACCCACTCACTCCCACCCAGTTCGTATTGGCTTTTTCTTCTTTTTTCCATTATAATGTACTCTAACCGGGCGTAACACGAACGACTTTTTTTTTATTTGGCTGTTCTTATTTAGGCGTGGAACGTTCCTGATGAAGATTATTCTAGAAACGTGTGTGTAAACTAAATTATATATCTACGTTTTCATGTTCACGTGTGACATTATAATATTCTGCTTGGACATTACATGTATCACCAAACTGTGTCCAATTGTAGAGGGTTACCCATGATAGTGTCAGATTACAAGGCAAGCAAATTCGACTCTATCTACCTCCTAATTTTTCTGTGTGGCGATTAAAACTACAACAATTATAGTAATATATTGATTATATCGTGGCGGTCAGTTATGCCCAATGAAAACCACAGACTTGCCACAAGTCTCTGTCAATCTTTAGTTAAGTTGAAGTCATCACTTCGAACGATTTACGGTCGCCACCACGACTTGGTTGACCATTATGGAATATTTGTGTCACAAATGACCACGGATATGTTCCACTTGTCGTAAACACTTCCCGGTCCTTTCCGCGTTCATGACTTATCATCGGATTTGTAACTAGATTAATACGACGGGTGTCATTAGTGGAGCAGGAACTGCTTACCCTTCCGGGGCACCTGAGTTAACCCCCGGTTTTTAGTGGGGTTCGTGTTACTCGATCTTTAGTTTTATATGTATGTTTTGTTGATCGTTGTTTGTCCTTTTGTAATTTTTCTTTTAGCAATTGTATTGTCTGTTCTTCGATATACGGATTCAGATTGTCCCTTTGGTATCATCAATCTCTTCTCACATACAGTTGTATCGAGTATACCTCATCACGGACGGGACTATAACTCACAACTAAAGTTGTGATGTGTACTTATAGCATTGGTACCGGAATCTCCAATTACATCCATACAAGAGGTCCACGTGAGTTTTATCGTTCACTTGCTAAAGGAGTATTCAGAAGATTTATTACTTTTCTTCCAAGCAACCTACTTTAAATATTTATAGGATTAGGGGGTTATGGTTATGGTGTTTAACGCCACTTGCAACAATATTTCAGCTATATCGTGCCGGTCAGTTTTATTGGTGGAGGAAATCGGAGTACCCGGAGACAACGACCGACCTGCCGCAAGTCACTGAGAAACTTTATAAAAAAAATGTCGTATCAAGTACACCTCGCCTGGGCGTTAAATTTGCATAGACAGGGTAGCGGAATCTGGAGCCTATATTTGTACATACTTTGAACTTATAACACAAAGGTGCATACCATGTTCACATTTTCTTTATAGCAGTTTACTTTAATCTTTGGACCATATTGATCTGACATTGGGTCTTCATTAAAGCATCAATGAATCAACATCTCACAATTGTGATTCAATCCATTTCCTATAGTACTTCCAGTACTGGTTCTTAAGAAAATGATTTCGTAACATTTTTCCTCTTGCAGCCTATTTAAGCTTTGGAACTCATAGGTTCGGACCTTACGGCACACGAGGTCCTACCATTTACAGAATTGAACCGCCATTTTACAAGGATAACAATGCCAAATATAATTTGCTGGTTCTGTAGAATATTATTTAATTTTCCTGCATTGATTTCTGTGTTAAATGTTGGACATAGAGAACACGGATCCCATAGACTAATGGACTTCATTTTTGCATGCTTGGATCTTCATATCCCAATGATGACTTAAGTAATATGCCATTTCTTTTCAACATCGGGCTTGTAGGAGAAGAGAAGTTAAGTTTTGAAATTTCCTCATTGTAATCTCTATTATGCACTGGAACCACATAGCTCAGTTCCAATATACCCTGGTTTGTTAATATATACAAGTGTGAATCACTATCTTACCAGCAATATTCTTGTCAAACTATTACATTTCCATTTTTTGGTTCTTTAGAGTATTGTTGATATTTTCCTGACACTCTATGCAAAACTCAGAACCCAATTTAGGTTCATACCTCATAGATCCTGAGGTCTTCCTTTGTCCGAACTTGCATCTGTTTTTTCAAAATTATAATTCATGAAATATACTAAGATTTCCATTACAGTTTTAAAGGTTTTTAAATTGTATTTTCCCATTGGAGATAATATTATACATTAGACCCAAATGTCTCTATCCATTAGACCCATGGACCTTCCGTACGTACATATTATGGTGTTGTTCTCTCGGCTCAAAACCACAGAACTGTCCAGCATGTCCCGTGTGGCGAAAAGTACTACGCTACCTCCACACAAACGAGCTCCTATATAGATTTCAAAAAGGAGTAGGCGCATGGTAGTCGCTACAAGACTTAATTTGTCGTCCCTATCCACTTCGCAATACGTTTTCAATGGCAGTCAAAAGTCGTTGATATTGTTGACCCATCCTTTCCCTCATTTCTATATAGTATTGAACTTATTCTTCTCGACCTGAATATAGCTGAAATACTGCTCGCTGAACCTTAAGCAATAATCAATCGCATCAGGAACTCCTCGCGCCTTTCCCCAATTGCAAAAAACAAGCTTGGATATGAATAGTATTTTTTGTACCACATGACTTATGAAGTCACATAATATAACAATGGAGGACCGTCATCCAAGAAGCGTGGGGTTCAGTCATCAAGGATTCAAAATTGCTATACAGTCATTGCCTTGATAAACATACTCTAAGATTTCTTTCTGCTTCTTCTTTAACAGGATATCACTTCCATATTTCATCAATGCTCATGTTAACGAGGACTCCATGCTTGTTTGTTTACATATTAGAGGGCAAGATCTATGTCAAATTTTAGATAATTATTAGTTTTATTTATCGATTTTATATTTTTAATACTTACTTGGCAATAATACAGATAAAATTTGATATGAAATTATTTGATAAAATAATTTTTATTTTTTTGGGGAAAGGATTATTTTCTTTTCCTCTTCACAACCCTGGGCGAATAACCATAATTTTAACGCATATCAATACATTCATATCCGAGCTTGTTTTTTCACTTGGGGAAAGGCGCGAGGATTTCCGGATGTAATCAATCGATCACAATGATATTGAACGAACTTAGCATTTGTATCGCAGGATCTTGAGAAGAAATATTTTAAAGATTTACTTATGTTGTTGCCATTTAGGTCACATAATAGCCGTTCCCCATTTATCTACATAGATCTATATATCATCTTCCCACGAATCATTCCGGTCAAGTTCGGTTCTCTTTTGTCGAGTCGTTTGCAAGAAAACATTTAAAAAGCAACAATGACGAACGACGACCGCCAAGTAATACTAAAAGGTTATTCGACCTTTGGCGGAGTCGCTACTTAATAGTATTGTGACAAAAATGCCATATACTTTGAAATG
>MJUT01049015.1:163698-178120 GCA_002080005.1 Gigantidas platifrons | reverse complement strand
GATCTAAACATGATAGCCAATCAAACCATTGGATCTAAACATGATAGCCAATCAAACCATTAGATCTAAACATGATAGCCATAAAATAAACGTAGATATCAAGCTTAGTGCTCACAACACATTTCTGGAATAACATACACCAGGTACGCACAAAGTCAAAAGATTGGAGGGGCCCGGGTGGCTCAATGAGTTAGGTCGCTGGATTTAACAACTCATACAAGCCTATCACCAATACGGCGTGGGTTCGCGCCCGGCTTTGTAAATTACAAAAAGGGTGCACTCGACTCGCAGCCGCAAGTGATAAAGTTTACCAGTTTTTGCTTGCCCATGGTCGGTGGTCCACTCTGGGTACTCCGGCTTCCTCCACCACTAAAACTGGTCGCCATGATATAGCTGAAATATTGTTGAAAGTGGCATTAAAACACCAAAAAATCAATTCAAAAGTCATTAGGAGCAATAATACCAACGGATCTAAACAGGATAGCCCAACTCGGCTAATGTTACATATGCCTCAGGGAGGAGAACCTTAGTTTTAATAATAATTATATAATTTAGTAACTGTTAATTTCAATTTCTCCCATTATGACGTCATTTTAACCCCGCTGAACCAGTGGTGGAAAAATCTGTAAACCTCTATTAAAATGTCTCGTGCCTTTCCCCGCATTTGACTCGTTTGACGGCTTTTGAAATAAAGTTCGTGTTAAATAATGGGAGAAACAAATTCTCCTTCAGTTGCCCTGTGGGTTACGATATTTCTCCACTCTCGAGAGTTAAATTTTTAAGTCAGGGGAAAAATGTCTCCCTACAAATTACAGACCTATATCCGTACTACCTGTTATATCCAAACTAATTGAAAAACATATCTCAAGACATATGTATCAGTACTTGGCAAAATACAATCTTCTACATGATGCCCAATCTGGTTTTAGATCAAATCATTCCTGTCAAACTGCTTTAGTCAACATCATAGACAGATGGATAGAGGAAATGAATAATGGAAATGTCAATGTAGTTATCCTCTTAGATCTAAAAAAGGCCTTTGATGTTGTTGACCATGATATCATGGCTAAGAAGCTTGAAATATATGGATTCAATAAAAAAGCTTTAGCTCTGTTTAATTCTTATATGATCGATAGAACACAACAAGTACAAATAGGTAATGCTCTTTCTGATAAGTGTCCAGTAAAATATGGAGTACCTCAAGGCTCAATACTAGGACCTTTATTGTTTATTTTATATATAAATGACCTGCCTTTAAGTATCTCAAATTGCAACACTGATATGTATGCTGATGATTCTACAATACACATTTCTGGTAAAAATATTTCAGACATACAAACTAAAGTCCAAGAAGACTTGAATAGAATTGAATTGTGGTGCAAGGATAATAATATGTTTATAAATTGTAATAAAACTAAATGTATGACAGTTGGAACAAAGCAAAAACTTGCATTTCAAAATGAAGAATTATTTTTGACTATTAATTCTGAACAATTGCAACATTCCTCTTGTGAAAAATTACTTGGAATCAAAATTGACTCAAATTTAAATTGGAAAAATCAAATTGATCAAATCTGTTCTAAAATATCATCAAAAATCTACCTTCTTTCACAAATTAAGAAATATTTAAATCTTGAATCAAGGCAACTTTTTTATTCGGGTTATATTTTGCCTTTAATTGATTATTGCTGTGTTGTTTGGGGAAATTGTTCAAATGAGGGACTAAATCGCATTCTTAAATTGCAAAAAAGAACAGCAAGATTGATATTAGACCAAGATCCCATAGCACCATCTAAACCTCTGTTTAAACAACTTGGATGGATGAGTATTGAACAAAGAATCAAATACCATAAATATCTTCTTGTTTCAAAATGTCTAAAGAATGAAGCACCTGAATATTTAAAAAATAAAATCCAATACTTGTCTGATAAAAATCCTTACTCTCTCCGAAATGTTGTAAGTGAAAAATTACAAATCCCAAAGGCAAAAACTGAACTTTTTAAGAAAACTTTTACATACTCTGGACCAAAGCTATGGAATGAACTTCCGTTTTTGATACGGCAAGCTTCCTCTCATAATGCATTTAAAATAAAAGTTAAAAGTCTCATTTTAAATGATGATGTACCTTAAATTACCATTAAATATTTACTAAATCTTTTTGTGTATACTTATTACAATGTATTGCTTCTTGTGTGTAACTTTTGTATAGTGTATTTTACAATGTATGTTGAAATATGTCAATGAGGGCCTCAGGGAAGATTAGTTATTAACTAACTGTGTAACCCTCTATAAATAAAGAATTTATTATTATTATATTATTATTATTATAAATTAAAAATTTTAACCACTCGCCTACATTTTTTGTAACGGCTCGTGATTAAAATTTTTATTTTAACTCTCTTGAGTGGAGAAATATCGTAACCCACGAGCAACTGAAGGAGAATCTATATATAATAAATATATCCAATAAGCAATGTCAATGCCGAAACACCGACCACTCAGAGACTAATAGTCCACCAGCAGAAGAATAGATCCAGTTATAGTAATACAAACGTAGATATCAAATTCAGTGCGTTTCTGGAATAACCTACCTCAGGTACACTCAAAGTCAAAAGAGAGGAAAGCCAAATAATGTAAATGTCTTTAGGAGGAAGAAGACCAAAGAGTCTAAACAGGAGAGTGTTCTGTCATATCAAATATAACAAATCATATATTTAAAGTAATACATCTTTCCACTGTTACTTAAAACCACTTAAAAACTAAATATGTGATTGAATAATTACCATTTGAGGTCAATATAATAGTATGTTAGCTATATTGAAGTCAAGAATGACAAAAAGATGGTCTCAAAGCAAATGTACCAATTTTTACATTAAACTTAATACTACATATTGCTGTTTCTTAACCACCCCTCATTGTCAATTTCGAGGTGTAGGTCAAGATATGAAGCGCAGACCTATCTGTATCTGTGGTATCCGTTATTTCAAGCGATCACTGAAATCACCAAGCGTAGAGTTATTTAGTTTATTACATTATGGTTTTATATAAAAAAAAATTATTGGATATCATGATGTCACCTGACATTCCGTAAAATTTGATATTGTTTGATTAAAACTCTTATTGACTCGCTTTCACTTTCACTTTCCATTGCATTATGTATGACGTCATAATGAAGTGATTAATTTCATATTGACTTGGTTTCACTTTCATTTTTCATTTCAATGTAATAAAACAATTAGTCTAGGAAGATAATACAATATAGCAAAATAAGGTTGTGGGGTAGATCAATACGAATTTTTATGGACCTTAAAAATGATATTCACCTCAGCCTAAAGGCTTCGGTGAATATAGTTTTTAAGGTCCATAGAAACTCGCATTGACCTCAACAAAAGACTATAATTGTATAGAATGGACATCATCTATATATAGTGGTACGTGAAATTAAGGGATCGGGCTGGCTACTTTTCGTTTTTCTTGGGAAGCCCCTGTATGAAGTATGCCTCATAGGAAAAAAGGAACTAATAAATATGCTAATTATATCATTTATAGTCACGTGACCTTTGATAATTATTTATGTGCTCACTTATAATTTTAAACTATCCAGTGGACTGGTAGAAAACACTATTGTCTACCCCACAACCTTATTTTGTTATATACAGAATATTTGGCATTTTGTTTTTGGGACTGACTTTATCACGGGGTATATCAGGTGAGCAGGAACGGCGAGCCTGATATACCCCGTGATAAAGTCAGTCCCAAAAACAAAATGCCTAATATTCTGTTTATCGGTAATTTATAAGTAACTTTCAAAAAAATAATAAAATGAATTCTTTAAAGCGATATTTTGATGGGATTATTTTTTTGCGGATGGATCTGATTTTGTAAATGTGATTTGGTTCTGACACGCGAGGTTCATTAAAAAACTAGTTAACGAGGCGGCAAGATGTGTTTTTTTTACTATTTGACGTGTGTTATACATTGTGATGGTTTTGTTGGATTTAAGTATGTTTTGGAAATTGTAATGTTCGAATATGATACCGGTAAATAATTTTTGTCATAAATACTTGTGCTAAAACCATATCGAATACATTTCACTGAAATATTCTGAATGGAGGTCAAATCAATTATCATAACATCCATAATAATCCCACTCGGAAGGCATTTAAGATTTTATGTTACTAATTTTAGAAAGTTAATTATAGACACCGACACAAAGTCTTTATTTTTACTAAGAATGGCAGATATGCATGTATAAATAGATATATATATATATCCCCGTGTGACAATGAGACACGATATGATTGGGGGGGGGGGGTTATGTACAACAAATGTATATATATTTGCATATCCAGAATACAGAAGTTTTAGTTGAGCCTTCCCTGTTACTGATCAGTGCTATGTTGTATTAGTATTTAGCTCTTTCCGGTAATTGGATTTATTTTAATTTTAAATCATCATTAGATTGCAGTGTATATATACAATTGCAGTGTATGTTCGATCTTTACAAAGTAGTTATTTCTTGGTTTTCTATCATTTTGGTTTTGAGGGATGCTGATTATTGAAATATGGCCAAACGATAAATGCTTTGTTTACGATAGTAACGAAAATGACTGACCTTTTCCCGTATTATTGATTTTGATGACGTAACCAATCTTTTTTTAAAACAAGTATATTCATGCGCGGTAGTTGACGCAAGCCTAATATGGAATGACCTAATAATTTTGATATCACGACCAGTACGTTGAGATAAGCTTTATCAATCGACACACTTCATAGGAAAACTACACAAATTACCGATAAATAGTATTATCTTCCTAGACAACCTATCTATTTTTTATTACTGACAATATAAATAAGATATTGTGTATCCAACAGTGACAAAAAATTTAACCCAACTGAAAATATGCAGAACTTTAGTCTTTCCAATCAGTGGTATGGGTGTCCTATTTCAGGTCCGTGCTATGCTTTAAATTTAAATTATAGGAGATAATTGGGTTAGGTAATAATTACCGTTCGCAAACCTTTGTATTGTACGGTAAATGTAATGAATGCAGGATAATTAACATAGAGATCTAATAGGTAACTTCTTTTAATAATGGACCACACATTTTGAAATGAATTCGTATATATCATATATTAATATACATCTATATTAAAAAATGATTGATTTGAAAATTGGACTTTTAAGAATTTGTTTGGACAATATACTCTTTTATTATATGACTTCAGATAATGTCTTTTTCTGATTGGCTGACGTCCCTACTAACGATCTTTATAAAACATTATGAAATAATAATAATCACCTCGTGGTTTTGTTTACCTTGTTGGAATGTTATAATCACCTGGGTTGACGTCACCCCAGGTGAATATAACATTCCAACAAGGTAAACAAACGAAAATGTCGTGATAAAAAGCTTATTGTAAGGGTGAAAGAAATGTATTTCTTTTCATTATTAGATTAATTACGGTAATTGCATACATAGTCAATTACAAGAATATGGTTCCCGCCACACATATTCTCGTGAACTTCATGTTCACGCCTGATGAGTGTTGGGTATAAAAATAATCAGTAATTAAATACTTTATCGAGTCTTGCTACAACACGTCACGTTTACTTACCTGAATATTGGATATATTGGATAGTGATATACTCGAAGATGAACCCGGACCTGCACCTGCATTAGATCGTGCATCAGTGGAACGCACATCTGGAAGACGTGGAGAGGAATTACAAAACTCACAAGGGGTGTCGTGTCTGTTAAGAAATTTATACAGTTATGGATCTTAGAAGGACTTGCCACCATTCTATAATCACGATATTTTAGGACCAGCCGCCAAACAAATACCAGATTTAGTGCATGCCGGTAAGGCCGACAGTACCAACAAGAAATGTGATAGTTATTTAACAAATTTCGAAAATGGTGTGAATTACATTCGTTTTCTTCACTTCCAGCAACACCGAATTATTTATGTTTATACATATAATTTCGTTCGTTTTTCAGCGTGTGTCTATTTCAGTTTTGGATGCTGTATTTTATAATATCCACCGTTTTTACATAGTTTCTTTGAGAAAATATCAGTGTGATGATGAATTAGTGAAATTGTGTTTAGAAGGCAGTAAACGATTACTTGCCTAACCTGTCAATAAAAAACTTCCTATAACTGTGGATCTGTTGAAGAAAATTATTGATCGTTATGGAAAAAAGGACTCAACTTTGTCAGATTTACATATACATGCACTTTGTGTTTATAAGGTTTTTCTGGATTTTTTCGTTACAGCGAATTGTCGAACATTTAATGAAAGATCTTGAATTTTTTTATACTCATCTTGAAATAAATATTCAGAAATGTAAAATTGACATTTATCGAAGGGGTAATAAAGTGGTTATAGCAAAAACAGGAAATACGCTGTCCAGTTTCTTTTTTATTACGTTACATAAAATCAGCTAGTTAAATTTTAAATCTAGTGAATATTTATTTACTGCTGTTCAGTTTTGTAAAAGTATTAAATCGTACAAATTAGGTAATAGATTTAAACCTTTATCATATACCAGAGCTCGGGAAATCTTTTTGGATACATTGGGTGTCTTGGGTTATAATAAATCCCAGTTTTGTCTGCATAGCTTAAGGAGTGGTGGTGTTTCTGTTGCGGCTCAGAATAATGTATCCGACAGGCTTCTCCGAGCTCATGGTAGGTGGGTAACGGACAAATCCAAAGACGGATATATACAAGACGATTTATACAACAAATTGTTAGTTTCTAGAAATATATTTATAACCACGTTCGTTAAATCTCCCTGGGATATCTTTGTTGTAGCGAGTCACTCACTCTATTCATTCTTGTTTTATCTTATTATAGAAAATACTATATTTATTTTCGTATGATAGTATCGAAGGAAAAAATAAATGTATTTCTTTTCATTATTAGATTAATTACGGTAACTGCATACATAGTCAATTACAAGAATATGGTTCCCACCACACATATTCTCGTGAACTTCACGATCACGCCTGATGAGTGTTGGGTATAAAAATAATCAGTAATTAAATACTTTATCGAGTCTTGCTACAACACGTCACGTTTACTTACTATTTCAGGGTATAAATGAAAAATCTGTTTTCAAGATAAGTTAACAGGACTGGTTAATTTATGAACATTGTTTGTGTACATACATACATTTATATGATTGTTATAATTAATAAAATATGCTCGTGAAGTTGTAGCGAGTCACTCACTCTATTCATTCTTGTTTTATCTTATTATAGAAAAGACTATATTTATTTTCGTATGAGAGTATCGAAGGAAAAAATAAACATATAAATGTGTCATATAATAAAACAATTAATGACTTTCAATTCGGTGGATACCAGGATTTATTAACCCAAGAATAATATATTTACCTCGGCCCTAAGGGGCCTCGGTAAATATAATATTCTTGGGTTAATAAATCCTTGTATCCACCTCATTAAAAGTCATTAATTGTATAATAATATACAAAGGACCCAAAATGACGACAAATGTTTTCATGACCCGTTGGTAAAGGTGATCTGCAAACATGTGGATGATCATTGCAATAAGAAAGAAATGATTTGTGATATAACAGTACGCTCTACATTTTTACATTGTATATACATGGGTTTGTTTCATCTTTGTGTATCCTGTCTTTAATAACATAGGTCGGAATAATACAAATAGTTCAACACTTTGTAAACGGATATCAGTTAACGGTAATAACAATATGATCAACTTGTTTTAACGGAAATAACAATGTGATCACCTTGTTGTAATGAAAATAACAATATGATCATCCTGTTTTAGGGAAAATAATAATATGATCACTTATTTTTTTTAAATTCATACAGCATTTTTGCTTTTTAAATTGTTTCTTGGAATATCAACATTGAGCGTAATAAAATACAAAAATCCTATTATAAATCAATGATACATGTACCAATGTGTTACACCTCATTAGAAAGATGATATCATATTGGGCGAATAATGATTCTGATAAAATGTTTTTTTTCATTATGTAATTGCAATTCTTCCTCTTTGCAATTGGAACAATGTTTATCCAGGCGCTATGTTTCGCTGTTTGTCTTACGTCTGTGTGGTCAGCATCTACGTGTGGTATGGAGGATACGCTGAGCAGTTTGTGTAGCAAACGTTCTCACGATAATGCTGATCTAAAGTCACTCAGGGAAGCTGTTAGAGCCAACAGTCAAGCTGTTAGTACCAACAACAAATCAATTCAAGGTAAAGAGATAGTCATGTAAACTGAAGTAAGCTAATACATGCTTGGGAATTGAAGGCTTTTTTCAGCTCTATTATGGTCCAAAGAAATAACGAATTGCATATATTTTTAATATCTTCTTATGCTATATGAGCACGCTGAAATACAATTTGTCTACATATGTTGTCATATTACACTTAGGACAATATCCTATGTTCTAAGCATGAATGATAAATTGTTGGGAATGATCATTGCAGACACGTTGCAATCTCACGTTTCAAATCAGAATGTTTATTATCCTATCCATTATATTATCATTTTCCTGTCGGAATATTTTTCACCTATATGCCGCATCCTCTGCCAGATTTAAGACTGAAAAAGAGTTTTAAGATACTAAAGTGGTAATCAGAATTCGTAAATCGATGAAGAACAGACAACACAAAATCCAAAAGAAAAAGTACAAAAGGACAAACAACGATCTACAAACATACATATAAAACTAAAGACCGAGTAACACGAACCCCACTAAGAACAGGTGGTGAACTTACTTGACATTAAACAACAATAGACTAATCAATTCACAACATTCTTGCTTTTTAAATCTGGTCAACCCAAACCATAAAGTATATTAAGTGTTGAAGGAATATAATAAGCCACATCTTTTCGAATAAAAATGAAAAATAACATTATCAAACGTATTTTTTGTTACAGATTTAAAGAAAGCTCGTAAAAGTGTTGCATTTTTCGCTTACCTCAGTAAAAACTGGACAAAACTTGGAAAACACACAACATTAGTATATGACAAAGTAAATCTAAACGATGGCAATGGTTACAACAAAGCCACCGGCAAGTTCACAGCGCCATCTAGTGGTCTGTACGTGTTCCATGTATCAACGGGAGCGATGGACAGAACACATGCTGTAGTTGAATTAGTCTTAAATAGAAATGTCAGGAACGTAGGATGGGCAGATTCTGCAGACCATAACGATAGGACACTTGCTACCACAGTTACACCACTACGACTAAAGAAAGGAGATGTCATTAGCACAAGAACTGGATATGCTGCAGGGAGATATATTGAAAGCACGGTCAACATAAGAACAAGCTTCTCCGGAGTAAAGATCAACTAAAAGTAGTACAATAATAAATGCTGTAAAATGTGACATGCTTATTATAAATCTACCAAGTGAAATAGATTCCTCTACCAATGCCCACATTATATTTTCAACACACACCCATCCTATTCTAACCGCATCGGTGGTTTAATGGATAGCGTGCTCGCCACGACTGCGGTAGATAATGGATTCGAGTCCCGGTCCCATCAAATTAAAGATTCTAAAATTGGTATGTGTTGCTTCTCCGCTAAGTACGCAGTATTAAGGAGAAAGAGCAAAGACTGGTTGACTAGGAACCAGGATAATGTGTCTGCGTGTGGCGACATGTCTATCCACGGACTGTTGTTTCAGTGAGCAAGCACTATAAAAATCTAGCTCAGCGTGTTGGTCTAGAACAAAGCTCCTTCTCAAAGCTAGTCATGATATAGCTGGAAAAGTGCTCATTTAATGCTAAACAATAATCACCAACTCACTCCCACCCAGCTCGTATTGGCTTTTTCTTCTTTTTTTGCCATTATAATGTACTCTAACCCGGGAGTAACAAGAACGACTTTTATATTATTTGGCTTTTCTAGACGTGGGTTGTTCCTGGTGAAGATTATTCCAGAAACGTATCGTGCAAACTAAATTAATTATCTACTTTGTCATGTTCAAGTATGACATTATGACATTCTGCTTGGACATTACATGCACCACGGAACTATGTCCGATTGTTGTGGAGGATTACCCATGATAGTGTCAGAAGGCAAGGCAAGCAAATTCGACTTTATCTACCTCCTCATTTTTATGTGACGCGCTAAAAACTACAACAAAATTACAGCAATATTTTGATTATATCATGGCGGTCAGTTATACCCGATGAAAACCACCGACTTGCCACAAATCTCTGTCAATCTTTATCACATACAGTTGTATGGAGTACACCTCATCACGGACGGGGCTATGACTCACAACTTTAGTCGTCATATGTACTGATTGCATTGGTAGGGGAATCTATTTCAATTACATTCATACCAGAGGTCCACATGAGTTCTATCAGTTGGTAAAGAAGAATATTCAGAAGATTTTTGAATTTTCTTCCATTGTAGCCTATTTAACATTTTTATAGACAGGGTATCGGAAGCTGGAGCCTACATTTGAGAGAGCTAGCGTTATGGTGTTTAACCCCACTTTCAATAATATTTCAGTTACATCGTGGATGTCAGTTTTATTGGCGGAGGAAACCTGAGTACCCGGAGAAAAAAAAACAATCGACCTGTCGCCATTCACTGTCAAACTTCATCACATAATGTTGTATCATAGGCATTCGAACTCACAATGTTAGTGGTGATAGACACTGATTGCATAGTTAGTTTTAAATCCAACTACCATATGATCACGACCACGACGGCCCCAGACCCTACACTATGCTTTTGAACCACATATACCTTCTTAATATGTACAAGGTTGAATCACCATCTTACAAGAAAGTTTCTGGTTTTTAAGAATATTGTTGATATTTTTCTGACTCCCTTGGTGAAACTTTGAACGCCATTTAGGATTTGGGGTATATGATATCAAAGCACGTGATGACCCAAAATTGTTCACAGCTTGCAACTAAATAAACTGCAATGTAGTATTAGCCAGATCGTCGACAATCCACGACTAATCACGTTCCGCTACTCTATGCTCAACACACATATAATGTTGGAAGAAATTTCATCGTACTCATGCATAATTCATCTCGAAGCTGACTGGTGCTAATTATTTGCACTTATATCTTTAATACTTTGTGCGTACTTGATAGAGAAGCAACAATTACAAATTTTATAAATTTTATATTGTTACACAAAATTCAAATATTTATAAAAAGACAAAAACTATCTGATTAAGAAAAAAATAATGTAAACATTAATTATATTTGGCATGCATCAGCCTTATGGTATAAATGCAACAGTATCTATTGGATTCAAGTCTTATGGGATCAACGTTTAACATACATGTTAGATAAAACCGAAGGGGCAATCAAGAATGGACAATCCAGAGAAACTGACAACATTGGGTACACAAAACACAAGACGAAGACAAACAAAGCAAAAAGCGCAACATAATCTGTGTTGGAAATCGTAGCGGACATCACAACATGGAATTCATGTGCAAGAAGCCGAATATCTTTAATCTGTAGAGGGCGATCGGATTCGTCTTTGTATGTATTAGCAGTAAATTCCCCAACCCACAGAAGACCAAAACAATGCCAAAGTAAATGCTGCGGAGAACATAGATGCTTCATAATCAGACGAACATACGTTTGATAAAATAGAAACCAATCTGCACAATAGCGATATAGTTATTGGGGATCTAAGGTCGGAACTATTCCCCTCTCTCTTTAGACCCCCCATCATTTTAGTAAGAATAAACATTTAGTTGTATCTGTAATGTACCTAATGTTAAGAACGTAACTGACTGAGAAGCCGGCTAAAGATAAATACGAAATATATTTAATTAAGTGATCTACTGGGACAGGCCAGATAAGTTCAAGTTTGTATTCAACACGAAAGTTGTTAAAACGATTAAAATTTATAAACACGCCAAGTATTTGATGCCACCGAGCTCTGAAAAATTATCGTTGCTTCGTTATCTAAATCTCCCATATTGATGGGGGAAGTTTTATTGGTAGTTTTATTGGTAGTTGATATGCATCTGTTGCGAGTTGTCTGAACCTGGACCACTGGCAACGAAAAATTGAATCAGCAATTAAATTTACACACCCGGGTATATGTTCTGCTTTAATAAGAATATTAAACTCAAGTGTTACAAGCACTAAGCGTCGCTTTAAAGTCATGATATTAGGATCTTTAGACGTCTTTTTGTTAATAATAGTAACAACTGCCTGATTATCTATGTGAAAAATAACCTTTTTGTTAGCAAAAGAGTCATCCCATAAACACAGGGCAACAACGACTGAACAAAATTCTAAAAACGATATATTTCCTATCAAAGGCGTTTCCAGCCAAGAATCTGGCCAAAGCTCATGTGTCCATTGACCCTGAAAGTAAATACCAAAGCCTCTACCCTTACCACCAGCGCTGTCTGTATATAGTTCAAGACTTTCATTATCCGTCCAAAACATATTGGGCATAACTGCAACCCCATTATAGCTCAATAAGAATGTTTTCTACATTTTTAAATCATCCTTCATTGATTTGCTTATACGAATTTTGTGATGCTGTCGTTTTACCGATGTAGAAGCATCGTATAGCCTTCTCAAAAAAGCCCTTCCAGGACGAACGACTCTACATGTGAAATTCAGAGACCCTAATAAGGATTGTAACTGTAATAAAGTAATTTTGTCTTTATGAAGTATATGATATAACTGCAATTATAACTTTTGAAGTTTTTCAGAAGGTAATCGTAATTCCATGTTGATGGTATCAAACTCTACACCAAGAAATGTAATTACCGTAGATGGGCCATTTGTCTTCTCATTAGCAATAAGGACCCATAAAGAGGTACAAACCTGCTCAAATTTATACATTGTCTCCTGACACCCAGTAGAATCAGATTTACCCCTAAATAAAAAGTCGTCCAAATAATGCAGAATTGAAGGTTTGTTATCACTTTCATACTCGACTGCCCACTGAATGAATGTAGAAAACTTTTATAATAAGGCACAACTGATAGAAGCCCCCATCGGAAATTTGTCTTTAATTCGGAAGCCCAAAAGATCAAAATCGCCTGGCCAGACAGGAAGCAGTATGAATGCTTTTTTAATATCACTTATCCCTAATTTGGCCCCTTTTCTTAAATACTGGATAATTTCAACCGCATCATCGATGGAAGAATACATTACAATTGTACTGGATTCATCTATAAAATCGTTAACCGAGCTTAGAGATGGATAAGATAAATGATGTATGACCCTAAAATCCCCGTCTTTTTTGGGGACCAGACCTAACGGTAATATCCTCAATGTTGGCAAAGGCCTTGATACAAAAGGACCAGCAATTATACCAGCTTCAACGTCTTTGTTAATTTTTTCTTGTAAAATATCTGGATACTCCTATCACTAGGCAAGTTATTTGCATCGGTTGGTAAACGAGGGCCCTGGTAATTTAAAGAAAAGCCTTGTTGAAACCCCTTCAAAAGTTCAATAGAATCTGATTTATTTGGATAAAAACTAAGACATTTTGATAATGAAGTCAAATTGATAGGAGATTTACCTAACTGATATATATAGTCTCTTGTACGATTATGATCGAGGGCAGCGAATTTGCGGGTGTTGTCCCCCACATTTGCTGCAGATATGACTGAATTTACATTTTGGGAAGAATGTGCAATTGCCTTTGTTGTATCTGAAACACGGTTTTTGGTTACTTGTAAATTGTTCTGCGGTTTCTTGCGTAGCACGAAAATTGTCAGCCTTTTCCGATGGCGATTGATTTTGTGTAAAATTACTGACAACTCTTTTTTGTGACATGCATATTAGCCATAGTTCATTATCAATGACACCCCAAGAAGAAGACGGATTTCTAGATTTTTTAATCTGAATTGTTCATCGTACTGCACCCATGCCAAAGCTGAGGGGGCCCTGTATGTGGCAAGTCGGATATCCCGAAGATATTTGAGCAATTAGTGGGTTTTACCGGGATATTTTTCTATCATAATACTCGTGAAAATGATAAAAGCCGACGTCCATAAATTAATATCTTATATGGACTTTTGTTGAACTTTCCTCTCTACGGCTAATTTCCCTCCTTTAATTATTAAATCCCCAGCCGATTCATCCGCCATGTTTAATTCTCTGGCTGATTTTAACACAAGGGATAATTCTATAAATTTACCTTCCCAAATTTGTTCTTTAAGCTTTTGTGGGATATGATATCCAATAGAGTCGAAAACGCTCACAAAGGAAATAGGTTCATTTTAACAACCTCCATTCCTCCCAATACCCCAAACTCGACACTATCATTATTTACCTCCTCGGCATTACCTTGATTTCCGATGTCAACTGTAGGTGGCTCTCTTTGGTATGATATGGTCTCATTTTCCTTGGCTGTTCTGGTTTCATCTTTGTTTGTCCGGCGCCTTTTCTGGTTA
>MJUT01049015.1:110908-163106 GCA_002080005.1 Gigantidas platifrons | reverse complement strand
ACGGATTTCTAGATTTTTTTAATCTGAATTGTTCATCGTACTGCACCCATGCGAAAGCTAAGGGGGCCCTGTATGTGGCAAGTCGGATATCCCGAAGATATTTGAGCAATTCCTGGGCTCTACCGGGATAATACTCATAATACTCGTGAAAATGATAAAAGCCGACGTCCATAAATTAATATTATACATGGATTGTTGTTGAACTTTCCTCTCTACGGCTAATTTCCCTCCTTTAATTATCAAATCCCCAGCCGATTCATCCGCCATGTTTAATTCTCTGGCTGATTTTAACAAAAGGGATAAATCTATAAATCTACCTCCCCAAATTTGTTCTTTAAGCTTTTGTGGGATATGATATCCAATAGAGTCGAAAACGCTCACAAAGGAAATAGGTTCATTAACAACCTCCATTCCTCCCAATACCCCAAACTCGACACTATCATTATTTGCCTCCTCGGCATTACCTTGATTCCGATGTCAACTGTTGATGGCTCTCTTTGGTATGATATGGTCTCATTTTCCTTGGCTGTTCTGGTTTCATCTGTGTTTGTCCGGCGCCTTTTCTGGTTAGCTGTAGGTGGCTGGGTTTGGTTTCTTTCCCGGTTTTCCCATCTCAAATGGTTTCGTAGGCAATGTCACCAGTAAAATGTTTTAAGTCAATATAAAAATATAGTAATGGATCCTATGTAAGTTTATATTAAAATCCGTAAAGAAACAGTTAGTTTTGACCGTTTAATCCGAAGATAAATACACTGTTTACATGGAAAAATATCTATGGATATTGTTAATACACAGAAGTACACACAAGTTAGTTATCCTAATATTTAGAGTATGGAAAGTAAACGCTCCGAAGTCAGTTTTTTAATATATATCTGTATATAAACTCATATACATATAATAAATCGCAAGGTATGCAGCAAAACTAACTCTCGTAATTATAAGATTGAACGAAAAATGTTTCTAATTCTTTTTTAAATCTACTTCCAATAAAATGTAACTGAAAAACGAATGATGTTGATAAAAGTTGTGCGAAAATGATACCGGTCACTTGCGTGGCTAATTGATATAGGTATTAGACCCACCCACTAGTTAAATATAGCAACACAACTTCCACTTTTATTTATAATAGAATACTTGAATTAAACCGAATTATCTGATATTACAGATAATTCCAAATAATTTAACAACTGTTAATTTCGATAATAAATATATCCAATAAGCAATGTCAGTGCCGAAACACCGACCACTCAGAGACTAATAGTCCACCAGCAGAAGAATTGATCGACTTATAGTAATAAAAACGTAGATATCAAAATCAGTGCGTTTCTGGAATAATCTACCTCAGGTACACTCAAAGTCAAAAGAGAGGAAAGTCAACTAATGTAAATGTCTTTAGGAGGAAGAAGACCAAAGAGTCTAAACAGGAGAGTGTTCTGTCATATCAAATATAACTAATCATATATTTAAAGTAATACATCTTCCCATTGTTACTTAAAACTATTTAATAACCAAATATGTGATTGAATAATTACCATTTGAGGTCAATATGTCAGTATGTCAGCTATATTGAAGTCAAAAATGACAAAAAGATGGTCTCGAAGCAAATGTGCCAATTTGTATAATAAACTTAATAATACATGTTGCTGTTTCTTAACCGCCCCTCATTGTCAATTTCGATGTGTAGATCAAGGTATGAAGCGCAGACCTATCTGTATCTGTGGTATCCGTTATTTCAATCTCAATGGGATAGATGCGATCAACGAAATCATCAAACCTTGAATTATTGAGTGAAAGGACATCATCTATATTGTGGAACGTGACTTTAAAGGATCGAGCTATTTTCTTTTCGTTTTTCTTGAGAAGCCCCTGTATGAAGTATGCCATATCCAAAAATTATGGGTACTTTGCTCATTTGCATATCTAAGATGGCGACGCCGGGACGTCTGCAATTTTCATATGATCTCTATAGAAGATAATTTTTATAACTGCATGAATGTTAATTGCCGGAATTGAAAATGGGACTTTGAATTAAGCCAAATTAAATAAGATAAAAATGAATGACCACCGTGAAATATTCGAGGCTCCTGGAGTGTATGAAAATCCTAGGCGGAAAAGCCTTACACTGGCCTTTACAGTCTGTGTAAAATGTCTGAAATACATGAAATTGGTGGAGTTCGACACCAAAGGATAAGGTAGGATAAGGGGCATTTTGGCCCCCTCTTAAAAAATTTCCATTTTGGCATATGTGCTAGGAGTGACCTTAAAACTAAAAGAAATGGACAAAAAAATATGTTCTGACTTTTACTTTGGTTACCTAGCAACCAAAATCAACATAACCCTGAATTTACACTGAAAGTGTGTGCATTTAAGTCCATAAGTTTCTTTTAAACAACTATAAACTCAATAATCATGAAAATGAATTAAAATCTTAATACTGTTATATGAAGGGTATTTTCACTTATGATTCAATGCCAAATAGATAGCGTGGAACTTCCATAGCAACATATTTTTACTCATAGCAACAAGGCAAAAAAGTTTTCCATTTTACTTTAAATAGCTTTAAGTTTACTAATTTCTAGTATTGTTTTGCTCATAATTGATTTAAAGTGTACCTATAAATACTTTTCTTAGTATTTGAGATAACAAAAGGTTCGTGAGATTCCATAGCAACAGATTTAGCCTTAGCAACCAGAAATGCACAGTGAAATGGTGTGTCTTTCAGTCCATAATTTATTCTCAATACTCAAACAATCAATGATCTTGAAAATGTTCTTCTTTCTCGCTAGACAGATATGAAGGGTATCATTTCTAAATATTTCTTAACAATCTTTAATGTGTACTTTCCATAGCAACGGATTTAACCCATAGCAACAAGGAAAATATGTTTCATTTTACATAAAATGACTTCCAGATCATGAATTCCAAGTATTGTTTACACGAATTAATTCCTAGTGCCCCAAGAAGTATTATTCTAAGTAGTTAAGATAGATTATGGGTATAATAATATCCTTAGCAACGAATTTTACCCTTAGTGACCAGAAGCAAACTCTGAAAAGATGTGTATTTCAGTCTTGCAGACAGACATGGGTCAAACTTCATGAACCTATGGTTATTGGTAGGAAATGAAAATCATCCAAAATGATATTGTATAGTATTCCGACAAGAAACAAAAAACTCAACAATATACAGTATCTGGATCAACAATCACATGTATTACTGGAAACACAGATGTTAAAAACTAGTAAACAATTTAATGACATATAAATACATACAATTCAAAGGTGGTTCGGTTTTGCTTTATAAGGATCAATCTAACTAAAATTAAATCTCCGCACTTGCTCCTCGCAATGGTTGAGATCCCCACCCCTAAACCATATATATTTATGATCAGGGTGACTAGGCAAATTAAATGCCTTATACCTCAGGCCCTGGGGATCATACCCCACACCCTACCTGAAGTGAACTACATTTATGATCAGGGTGAATAGACAAATTAAATGCCCCAAGATTTTGACTTACAACTTGGTAGAATTTAAACCCTCTTAGATGATGTTCATATGATTTGTTTAAATAAAGAATTGAAAGATTTTACAGGGTAAATAAAAATGTCACCCTGCCCGACCATGTTTCTAAGGAAATAAAACGAGTTTCATCAAATTTTACGTGTTTTTTTTTAGAGGGGTAGGGCTAATATTTTGCTATTTATTTGTTACATCAGTAGGTAGAAGGAACATAATTATTCCCTTTTTACATTTTTATAGTACCCAAATACAAATATCAACCATCATTATGATGCTGTATCCTTTATTTTATTAGTAAAATTAAGATATAAGCAGAATCCTGTGAAAATCTGCAAAATTGAAAATATCCCATTTTTCAAGTATTTTGACCACAAAAATCACTTCATAAAGGATTACTAGTGCTTGATTTATTAAATGTGATATATTTGTTTGGTTTAGTATAAAAAGGATCGCAGTTTAGTACGAAATATTTTTTTATCTAAACTTTTAAAGGAACAAATGTCTTTTTTTGTCATTTCGGGAAGGGGGAGGGGTAGGTTTTTCACGTCTGACAAAATTTGATAGCCACAAAGTGTATATATCTTGTATTCAATTGAAAGGTAATACTATAAGCTTTCATTTGATACAATATCGATATACTTTCAAGACTGTTTAGTATACATTTAATGCTCGCAAAGACAAAAATTGAAAAAAAATCAAAATCCTCAAAAAGCTGCGACAGGGTGTAAATATTAGCCTCAGATGGCAAGTTCGTCCCAAAATTTTCAACGTTAACATATTTTTTCTTCAAGAGAAAATATAGGAGGACTTAAAACAATGTTAACATGGAAGGTGGGAGGTGTATGAGGAGTTATGCTAGCCTACAGACTAATACTGATGAGAAAATATTATGCGATTTTCGTCAGGGTAAGGGGTAATATTTTGCCGCTAGAAGCCCTATACAGGGTGGTACAAGAACAAATTTTATTTTAGAATGTCTCCATAACATAACTTCACACGACAGATGTATAATTTGTTTGTCCAATTATAATATGAAAAATATATTACGCACTTTGGGCTGAATAGAGCTAAATTCGGCAAAAATCATAATATTCCATTTTTCTTCAATCTACACTACAAAACATGTTTTTTGATGATGTATTAAATGGGTTTAATTTTCCGAAATACAATAGTTTTAATAAATTCATTATACAAATATCATCAAAGTTGCGTAATATTTTGTCTACTGAAAACAAAAGGCGAAAAATCTCGTTTTTACGCAATTTTATCAAGGGTAGGGATATATTTTTTGCCTCCTATGATTACTGAACTACATAAAATATTAATAACTTGTATTCATTTGAACGATAATATAATCAGCTATCCACCAAACCCCAGTTTTTATATTCTAATAGTTGTTCATAAGCTACAAGACCTCAGCAACAGTGAAGAATGAAAAAACTTGTCTTGTCTGCTAATGACTTCACCGCACTGGTAATGTACAAACAGAATTGTAATCATCGCATTTTTTTCACTGTTCTATATAATATCATCTTCACAGACGTTATAATCGTCTTTCATAAAAGACGTCTTTCAAAAAATACTTGTTAAAAAAAAAACCTTTTTGTGAGATTCGAACTCCGACCCTTTCACACTGACGTCAACTGTCAAACCGACTGGGCTATGATAAATGTTCAACCGATAAATGTAAATCTACATTGTATTAGCGAGTGTCGTCTAAGAATAGACAATGACATTGAAGGGAAAACTAACTTATTTGGGAGAAAACTACGATTTTTATTATTATTATTATTATTGTTTTCTCTTTTATTCATCTATCATGAAGTAATTTTTATCCCTTAATCCGATAATTCAAAACTTGTCTGGTCTGTTAACGACTTCGTCGTCCTGGTATTGTACAAAAACATTGTAAACATCGTCATTTTTTCAGTGTTCTATATTATTATAAAATCATCTTCACAGACGTTATAATCGTCTTCCATATCATATACTTATTTAAAGAAAAAAGACATAAAACATGTGTGAGATACGAACTGCGAACCTTTCACTCTGTGGAAAACTGTCGATCCGATTGGGCTCTGACAACTGGTGTAGAAAATGTGTAAATTACATGTATGTATATTAATCTACATTGCATTCGCTAGTGTCGTCTGT
Source organism: Gigantidas platifrons (assembly GCA_002080005.1). Classification (NCBI taxonomy): domain Eukaryota; kingdom Metazoa; phylum Mollusca; class Bivalvia; order Mytilida; family Modiolidae; genus Gigantidas; species Gigantidas platifrons. The sequence continues at coordinate 157,431 of MJUT01049015.1, read as the reverse complement.
CTAAAACTAGTCATTGAATGGAAAAGTAACTTATTTGGAAGATTACTACGATTATTTTTTATTGTTTTATCTTATATTCGTACTTAATCCGATAATTCAAACATAAGTGAATTCAAAACTTTTCTCGTCTGTTTATAGCTTCGTCCTTATGGTAGAAATGTCAGGTTATTGAACAAAAAACATTGTAAACATAGTAATCTTACTTTAGATTTGAATTAACATTCAAAATCTGAACCAAAACTGACGTTAATGATATAAACCACAACACTTGGAAGTTGAAGGAAGAATGCATTGTCCGGCGCGGCTCTGTGCAGAATCTCTTATGATTTATTATTCACCTGGAAAATATGTTCCGGTGAATAAAATACTCCATCAAACATTCAAAGAAATAATTTCTATAAATTCTTACCAAATAGTCTTCACACTTCAGGGCTGATAAGGTTTCTTTCCGTCTGCTACGTTTCCATGCATACCGGAAATACAGTCAAGTCCGCTCCCCATACTGATTTTTTGTTAGTGTAACCAAGCAAAACAAACATATTTCTTTCGCCGTTTTTTAATTTTTAAGTATGAGCGAACCTGCGACCCACATCAAGCTTTTACATATAGAAAGACTTAGTTATGGATGGTATCTGTCTTGAATATTAACGTGGGTCGTAGGTTCGCTCATACTTTGAAATGCATTTGAACTGCCGACAAATACGTATTTTTGGCGTAATTCTTGAACTGATCACACATTCAGACGTTAATATTGGTATTGAAGCAAAGCGTAAGTAGAAATTTGAACGGTTTTATTCATAAGCACACATTTCATTACAAAATTGAGCAGAAATTAAGCTTGAAATGTTAAGTAGGATTTTTAATGAAATAGGGGGCCGCTGGCAATAGCTTATCCTACCAACGAATAATATTTTGAGGTCAACTTGCCGGACTTAATTTGGATTCCTGAACTCTGAATATATTACTATTCACAAACCTTATATTTCTAGCTTCTAAACTCGATGTTCCAACATTAAATATAATATGATCATTTTTGCAAGCACGCAAGTTCAAAAAATGGCTAAATTTGATAGAAAACAACAAAACTATTAGTATTTTAGCAGACGAAAAACTTTTCGGAAGTCAACAATAACATGTTAATTATTGAACCGTTGACGGAAGCAATACATTTCCATATTATAAGAAAATATTTGAGAAATCTGAGGAGCAATCCATCAAGCTTGAAACTGCACTCACGTGATCAAAATCTAATTTAAATATGATGAATATTTATGAGGAAAGTACCATCAATTTCTGGATATGCCTCATAGGAATAAAGTAACTAATAAATGTGTCTATTAGATCATTTCTAGTCACATGACCCTTGATAATTATTTATGTGTTCCCTTACAATTTTAAACTATCCAGTGGACTGGTAGAAAACACTATTGTGTACCCCAAAACATTATTTTGTTATATAGTATTATCTTCCTAGACAACCTATCTAATTTTTTTTATTACTGGCAATATAAATAAGATGTTGTCTTTACCCAACGGTGACAAAAAGTCCAAACCAGTTGAAAATGTGCAGAACATTAGTCTTTCCAATCAGTGTCATGGGTATCCCATTTCAGGTCCGTGCTATGCTTTAAATGTAGATTTTAGGGGAGAATTGAGTTACATAATTATTAGAGGACGTTAGTACTCATTACGGTAGACCACCCCGGTAGACCACATACGGATGCACTATTTCTAGCGTAGGTCTCGCGATCTTCTACTTCGCCAGACTGAAATGTTGGGGCGCTGACATTTAAACCCGGATGTGGAAAGCTAACATAGATACGAAAGTAAATACTTTCATGAAAAAGATTTAAATAATAGCTACTTTGTTTTGTTTCTGTTAAATAAAATCTTGTATTTTCATTCCCAAGTCAAAAAATTTCAAAACTACATCTATTTCATTTGCAACTGCGTCAATTCCATAAATCGTGACGACATGTACATTGTGCTGTAAACAAACACAGTACCTTTTTCAAGCGTGTCCAGAAAAAAAACTTTCTAGTGACGGATTAGTAAAAGATGATTATAGAATAAACTTGACTTAATTTTGAACAGCATACAATATTCTCAGAAAATATAAAATTTGGTTTTTGGACCATTTGCAGCCGATGTAGAAAAACTCGCCTTGGTGTGTTTTTTTTTGTTTTTTTTTATTCTTTGCAGAATCTACGCGGGTGGTATAATAATTACTCGGATCGATCAAAACGTTGACCAATACAACACGAACGTACTGAAAGGACTTTATATAAACACGGACTATTTTTAAGGATAACTACTGTTCATTTTTTTACCACTGTGAATGACTCCGGTTATTTTTTGACGTATGGACATTTTATGTCACGCCCAACCGCATTTCACTGTCGAACTCCAGATGATTGACATTTCGTTATATGACTTACCAGTTTAAAAGAAATCCAAACACAATTCCTGTCTATTTATCCAAGATTATTTGTACCACAATATTCCTAAAGTTCTACAATAAATGCGTAAACACGAATCTTGCCACCATTCATCGCCATGTTAATATTTTTTTAATTACGTCATATTTTACGTTGCAACCAGTCAAGGACCGGATATGAATCGTATTTTGGTCACAACTGACACGCAACGATGAAAATGTCGACATAAAAACAATATTTTTTTTTAATAGGCATAGTACACGTACAATAACTAGAATGAAGAGATCCTATACATGTACGCTGTTAATCCAAGTCTAACATTTGTTCACTTTCTTTGCTGGTCCTTTTTGGCTCTTTTTTGACTTTTTTTTTATCTCAGAATCATAAGAACTACAGGTAGGTCGGAAGGGAAAAACCTTAGCAATATCAGATTCGAACTAAAATACATAATTCTGGGCGTTGACGCCTTTGACCTCTCGTATATTTGAAATGATAAAAATTACAACAAATTTGTTGAAATACTTTAAGAGAAGACCTTTTCAAAGGAATCAAAGTGCATAAAAAACAAAATACAGAAACCAAACTGCACCCAAAAAGTCTTGAAATAAAAAAAAAAAATTTTATTTTAGATGTTTGTCAGTTTTAACTTCCTTTGACCCTTTCTATCTCGGAAACATAAAGAGTTTCAAAATGTATGCAAGAAATTTAACCAGGAATCGAAAGAAGACTAAAACATCTGGAGAAAAAACAAAAACTTTTGGATGGTGTCTAGACATGTATTGAATTATCAGATGAGTATGAGTGGACCGGAAAGTGGGGGACAAATTTTGATGGTGGACCAGAAAAAGTGGCCAGTTTTCAAAACTGGTAAGCAAAAAAATGAAATAATATAAATAAATGTCATTTGGGTGAATATTTTATGCTTCTATACTAAAAATCCAGCTTTTTAAATTTTGACACAAAAAGGGGGGTACCTGCCGCTTGCCACCGACTCCTATGCCCCATGATTAGAAAAGATAGTTGAAATTAATCATTTTACATTTTTATGCAATTTTTGCAATTAATATTTCTTTAGCTAAGATAATAAAACAAACACCTTCTAACCATGATGTGCTGCATTGAACAAGGAACATAATACATTAGTGTTTGCCTTATTTCTGTTAATTATTTCTATCAGTACTCATTTATGTATTCATTTTACTACCCAAAAAGGAAAAAAGAAATTATACAAAATATCTATAGATACATTGTGAAAAATATAAAGAAAAGAAGATTTTTTTTAAATAATAAGAGAAGAGAATAGTTGGCCAAAGGTTCTCAGGGACAGAATAGCTCCACCTTTTTTCCAACACTAGGGAAAAAAATATATCATATCGTATTCTTCAGCTATTATTTTCAGCTTAAGCATTCGTTAATTTGATATGCATGCATATCATAGCAAAATGACCAAAAACATTTATCTTCGATTTAGTTTTACATTACATTTGTATAGCAGTGGTTCCGTGTACAAAGGTTTTGTAAGATTATCCGTCAGTTCTGATCCTACAAAATATTTGAATACTACCAACATCTGCCGGAAATGGTTGAGAATAGCAAGACACAATGAATTTTATTTCTTTACTATTTATTATGCCGTTCCTACTAAATGTATATCTGCTATTATTTATTAATCTCCAAGTCTTTCTAAAATAAATCCTATAAAATTATAAATCAGCTCGTTGTTGAAACTTTAAAAGGTAATAATTCTTATACAATTAATGTATATTGTTTTCGTGTTTTTTGATTGGACAAGAACACAGTCACCTGTTTGATTTTGAATTGTTCAATATTCGATGAACTTTTAGTACCAGAACTACTTTTTTGTGAAATCCGTGTTTACAAAACAATATTGCTGACATATACACTGACACATACTGTAAAATGTCGTAATGAAGATTATCAGTATTACAGTAACCGTATGCAGTGTGGTCTTGTGCATGGGCACAGTGGGTAGTTGCCCGGGGGGTCACACGAGCAAAGGAACCCCATACTAATATATGTATGTTGTATTCGGCATGATTTTTAATGGTTAAACACTGATTTTGTTGGAAGTACCAGTACAAGAAATATATGTTTAATTTCATCGACCATTTACAGTTTTATTCCTGTGAGTGTTTGCATAGAAAGGGACATCAGTACACTGCTTTGACCGGGGCATATAATGCTAATAAGACTAACCTGATCGGACGCCATTCATCATGTACACTTCATGAACATGTATAGGCTGTACATAGCATGGTATAGGCCAATATTGCTTATTGGTTGTATTTCTTGATATTTTCGTAATTTAATTAGCTTTCACGGCTTAAAAGATCATATTGTCATTTTACATACACCGGCGTTTACTACCCTCTTTCTAATGGTTGATACCACCCGCGTACTAGTACTAGCTAGCCTTCAATGTGTGCACAGTCCCTAGTCCTTCAATACTTTTCCAATCGTTATTTTTATCGCCCCCTCCCCCAGTAATTTTCTATTCTACTTCATTTAACTTTCCAGTGGATGTCAAAGGGGATATACAAGTATTTTTAGTATCGCTTAATGCTTCCGTCCTTTCAATAGGCCATGCCTACTAATATTACAGTTCGCAAACCTTTGTATTGTATGGTAAATGTAAAGAATGCAGGATAATTATATTGCTCTCGTCGTTGTATGTTTGATCGATATAACAAACAGCTTAAGGTCATGCTAAGAGGTGCGCGTAAATAATTATCAACCCTCCACAGGGTAACAGTTATTGACGTCCACTTCCTGAATAGGTCGTAAATGATATTATTATACCTTGCATCATATATATTACATTAGTAAGACAATTTGGATGTTAGAAGGAAAATGCGCTGACGGGGGAGACAACTCAAACATATAGTATGTAGAGGGAGGCAATTGGTTGTCGTTCGATCTACAATTCTCGAAAAGCGACATTGTGTTGAAAATCCGGGTTGTTTTCAGTCCAGTTTCACAAAAAAGGTTTGAAGGGCAATCAGAAGCCGTAAATCGGAGGACAGACAATACAAAAGAGAAGGAATAAAAGGACAAACAAGGATCTACAAAATGGAATATTAAGCAACACGAACCCTAGTCAAAACCGGGATTGTACTCAGGTGCTCCGGAAGACTAAGTAGTTCCTTCTGTACGTAGGACATCTTTAGTGTTACTCTTGTAACTAACCCGGTGTCGGTGATAAGTCATGAATGAGGAAAGGACCGGATGGTGATTACAACAAACAAAACATGTTAGTAGTTATTTGTGACACAGATAATCCGGCTATCGGTTAATCAAGTCATGGTGGCGACTGTAAAGGACATAAATATAACAATTGGCCTTCACATTAATGGTCAGTTAATGAGTAGTTGTTTAATATTTAAATGTCCTATGTCACATGGTACATTGAAATAGACATTGAAAGCACATGTCTGTTATTGCTTTTTTATGGTTTAGCTCTTACACTATTTGTACTCACTCCATCCAGATTAATACACTTTATAAACTATAATTAGCCTAGAGACCTAATAGGTAACTTTTTTAATAATGGACCACACATTTTGAAATGAATTCATATATAAATTGGACTTTTAAGAATTTGCTTGGACAATATACTCATATAACATACAAAGGACCCAAAATGACGACAAGTGTTTTCATGACCCGTTGGTAAAGGTGAGCTGCAAACGTGTGGATGAACATTGCAATAAGAAAGAAATGATTTGTGATATAACAGTACGTTCTACATCTTGTATATACATGGGTTTGTTTCATCTTTGTGTATCCTGCCTTTAATAACATATGTCGGAATAATACATATAGTTCTGCACGTTGTCAACGGATACCACCTAACGAAAATAACAATATGTTCTCCTTGTTTTAGTTAAAATAACAATATGTTCTCCTTGTATTAGTTAAAATAACAATATGTTCTCCTTGGTGTAGTTAAAATAACAATATGTTCTCCTTGGTGTAGTTACAATAACAAATATGATCATCTTGTTTTAGCGAAAATAACAATATGATTACTTTGTTTAAAAAAAATACAATACAACATTTTTCTTTTTTAATGGTTTCTTGGAATATATACATTAAACGTAATAAAATGCAAAAATCCTATTATAAATCAATGATACGCATGTGTTGCACATCATTAGAAAGATGATATCATATTGGGCGAATAATGTTTCTTATAAAATGTTGTTTTTTTTTTCATTCTGTAATTGCAATTCTTCTTTGCAATTGGAACAATGTTTATCCTGACGCTATGTTTCGCTGTTTGTCTTACGTCTGTGTGGTCAGCATCTACATGTGGTATGGATGATATACTGTGCAGTTTGTGCAGCAAACGTTCTCACGATAATGCTGATATAAAGTCACTCAGAGAAGTTGTTAGTGCCAACAGTAAAGCAATTCAAGGTAAAAGTTTAGACTTAGGTCTATAGTCCTTAACGCCACTTTCAACAATATTTCAGTTATTTCGTGGCGGTCAGTTTTATTGATGGAGCAAAACGGAGAACTCGAAGAAAACCACCGACCTGTCGCAGGTCACTGACAAACTTTATCACATAATGTTATACTGAGTACACCTTGCCATGAACGGGATTCGAACTCACAACGTTAGTGGTGATAGGCACTGATTGCATAGGTAGTTATGAATCCAACTACCATACGACCACGACTGTCCCTGAAGGTAACGAGATTCTCATGTAAGAAGAAGTGAGTAATACATACGTTGTTATTAAAGGCTTTTTTCAGTTCTATTATTTGTCCACAGAAATAATGAATTACATATATTGTTATATCATCGTATGCTTCATGAGCACGCTGTAATAAACGTTGATTACATATGTCGTCATATTACACGTAGGACATTAGCATGTCTCCAAGCATGAGTGATAAATTGTTGGGATGTGGTCGTTGGAGAACATAAAGCAAATTAAGTGTTAAAGGAATATAATGAACCACATCTTTTCGAATATTAATTAAACCAACATACAAAAGGTATTTTTTTGTTACAGATTTAAAGAAAGCTCGTAAAAGTGTTGCATTTTTCGCTTACCTCAGTAAAAACTGGAGTAAACTTGGAAAACACACAACATTGGTATACGATGTAGTCAATCTAAACGATGGAAATGGTTACAACAAAGCCGACGGTACGTTTACAGCGCCATCTAGTGGTCTCTATGTGATCCATGTATCAACAGGAGCTATTGACAAGTCGTACGCTGCAATGGAATTAGTCTTAAATGGAAAAGTCAGAAACATAGGATTTGCAGATTCTGGAAACCATCTCGATAGGACATTTGCTACCACAGTTACACCACTGCAACTAAAGAAAGGAGATGTCGTTAGCACCAGGATTGGTAATGCTTCTGGTGGGAGCCTTATCGAAAGCAGTGGCTACATAAGAACAAGCTTCTCCGGAATAAAGATCAACTAAAATACTACAATAATAAATATTGTAAAACGTGAAATGCTTTTTATGAATCTACTAAGGAAAAGGGCCATGTTAATTTTCCCACAATATATTTTTAGCACACACCCACACAATTCAAATCGCATCGTTTCTGTAATAGTTAGAGTGCTCGCCTCGATTGCGGTAGATCGTGGGTTCGAGCCCCTGTCGGGTGAAACCAAAGACTATAAAACTGGCATTTGTTGCTTCTCCAATAAGCACACATCATTGGGGACAAAGAGTAACGATGGGTTGGCTCGGAATCAGGATAATGTGTCTGATTGTTGTAACATTTCTATCAGCGGACTCTTGTTTCAGTGAGTTAGTACTATACATTTCCAACAAAGCGTGGTGGTCTTGAACAAAATGGACATCACCATCATTCCATTGAATGAAACATGTTTTCGATATGATATAGCTGAAAATTTGCTCATTTTGGAGTTAATCAACAAGCACTCACTCACTCCCACCCAGGTTGTATTGGCTCTTTCTTTATTTTCAATCTTAATATATCCTGGTGTTGCTGGTTCTCGATAGCGTAAGAAACATTTCCCCCGTGTTTCCCTTAGAAACAATAAATTTTTACAAAATTGTTTTTGTTCGTTTGTCAAAACTAGTTCTTTATTTCTACCAAACCTAAAAGTTCTACTCCTAGAAGCTACGAAGAAAACATGATTTTTGTGTATGACCTTATTTCTGACACTGTGTATCACGACACCAGTTCTCGAAAAGTGTGTAAAATGATGAAAAATCAATTATGGAGGGCATGTTTACTAATAAAAATTATAGGAAAAAAAGAAAAAAATGTATTTAAGATATTTGCAAACACCAAGATGATTGATTTCAACCATACATGTAAAATTAAACATGTTTGAAAAAGTGTCCCATTGGGGTTACACAATAGAGAAATAACGCTGATATGAAGATAAAACTGATAAGATATGACCCGAACGGTGTTCCATGCTTTTTTTCCTGAACAGCGCCACCTGTATATTTGCGGTTTTCTATGACGTATATGTACTTGACCTTCATTGACGGCAAAGTTTTGTTTACATCACAAATGTATATTTTAAGCAATGACCCGGTGAACTTAGAGTTATTNNNACAATAAATTTTTACAAAATTGTTTTTGTTCGTTTGTCAAAACTAGTTCTTTATTTCTACCAAACCTAAAAGTTCTACTCCTAGAAGCTACGAAGAAAACATGATTTTTGTGTATGACCTTATTTCTGACACTTTGTGTATCACGACACCAGTTCTCGATAAGTGTGTAAAATGATGAAAAATCAATTATGGAGGGCATGTTTACTAATAAAAATTATAGGAAAAAAAGGAAAAAAAAATGTATTTAAGATATTTGCAAACACCAAGATGATTGATTTCAACCATACATGTAAAATTAAACATGTTTGAAAAAGTGTCCCATTGGGGTTACACAATAGAGAATTAACGCTGATATGAAGATAAAACTGATAAGATATGACCCGAACGGTGTTCCATGCTTTTTTTTCCTGAACAGCGCCACCTGTATATTTGCGGTTTTGTATGACGTATATGTACTTGACCTTCCTTGACGGCAAAGTTTTGTTTACATCACAAATGTATATTTTAAGCAATGATCCGGTGAACTTAGGGTTATTTTTGGAATAAGAAAATGTGCATATATATTTGAGACTATAAAGATTATGTTCATATATACCTTGATACGTAGCACAGCCATTTTTTCCTTCTTGCGAAGCGAGGTGGTGTTCCGTAGGTAAAATCCTGGCGAACAGAAGACACGTGCGTTTTCCCGATTTATGTCATAACTCTCAGGCGCATAATTATCGAGAAATGGTAACTATCGAGAACAGGTGAATGAACGATACTGTATCCCGAGCGTAACACGAACGTCATGTATATTATTTGACCTTTCTTATCTAGGCGTGGTGCGTTCCTGACGAAGAATAATCTAGAAAAGCATCGTACGCACTAAATTAGATATCTACGTTGTCATGTTCACGTGTGACATTATAATATTCTGCTTAGACATTACATGTATCATCAAACTGTGTCCGATTGTTGTGGAAGATTACACATGATAGTGTCACATTGCAAGAAAAAAAACTCCGACTCTATCTCCTCCCTTTTCCGTGTGGGAATACAAACTATAACAATTACAGCAATATTTTGATTATATCGTGGCGGTCAGTTATAACCGAAAACAACCACTGACTTGTCACAAGTCTTTGTCAATATTTATCACATACAGTTGTATCGACTACACCTCATCACGGAAGTGGCTATAACGCACAACTTTACTCGTGATATGTACTCATTGCATTGGAAGCTTAATCTCCAATTACATTCATACAAGAGGTTCACATGAGTTCTATCGTTCACTTTGTAAAGAAGGAGTATCCAGAAGAGTTATTAATGTTCTTCCAAGCAGCCCACTTTGAATATTTCTAGGATTAGGGTTTTGGTGGTTAATGCCACTTTCAACAATATTTCAGCTATATCGTGACGGTCAGTTTTATTGGTGGAGGAAACCATAGCACCTGGAGAAAACCATCGACCTGCCACAAGTCTCAGTCAATCTTTATCACATACAGTTGTATCGAGTACACGTCGTTACGGACAGGACTATAACTCACAACTCTAGTTGTGAGGTGTACTGATTACATTGGTAGAGGAATCTACTTCAATTACATGCATGCAAGAGGTCCACATGAATACTGTCACTCGGTAAAGAATATTCAGAATATTTTTGAATTTTCTTCCATTGCAGCCTATTTAACATTTTTATAGACCGGGTGTCGGAAGCTAGAGCTATGTTTTTAACGCCATTTTCAACAATATTTCAGTTGCATCGTGGCGGTCAGTTTTATTGGCGGAGAAAACATGAGTACCTGGAGGGAAAAAAAACAATCGACCTGTCGCAAGTTACTGACAAACTTTATCACACAATGTTGTATCGGGTACACCTCGCCTGAGAGGGATTCGAGCTCACAATGTTAGTGGTGATAGACACTGATTTCATAGTTAGTGTTAAATCCAACTACCATACGACCGCGATCACGAGGGCCCAGACCCTACATTATGCTTTTGAACCACTTATACCTTCTTAATATGTACAAGGTTGAATCACCGTCTTACAAGAATGTTTCTGGTTTTTAAGAGTATTATTGATATTTTTCTGACACCCTTTGTGAAAATTTGAACGCTATTTAGGATTTGGGGTATATGATATCTAAGAACGTGATGACCCAAAATTGTACACAGCTTGCAACTAAAAACACTGAAATGTAGTATTAACCGGATGATCGTCGACAATCCACTACTGATCACGTTCTGGTACTCTATTCTCAATAAGGGTAATAACAAAATTACCGAACACAGAGCAATCTTACAAAGGGAAAGTCAAAACTCATAAATCAATAAACAGACAAAATCAGTCAACAACCGGGAAACTGGGAAACCGCAATGGCCCTGCCTTGGTACAGGAATTTCTAAAGAAATGGTGGATTGAATCAGATTCTACGGCGCCAACCTCTCGCTTCCATTACGGTTCAAAGGTTCCGGTTGTCACTATGACATCATTTATAACAATACTGGAACAAAATAGGTAAAATAGTTGTCAAACAGTACTAAATTCAGTTAGGAAGGTATCTAATATATCCTGTGAACCATCACCATAATAACTATGAGTTCTTTGAAGTATTTTAATTACGACAGTAAATTTCAAAACATGTTTACGTCACACATTCACAGAAAATATTTTTGACATTGTAACCACGTATACCAAATCCTTATCTTTATACATTTTCACTATATGAAAATGTATCTTTTACCATTGTATCTGCAGAGACAGAATATATTCCGACAAGATCTTGATATCGGAATATAAACTTTTTAAGAGATCGAATAAGACGAATCTTTTTATAGCCCTGATCCAGTAGCCTGTTTTTCAGACAAAGATGATGCTTCAAGAAATCAGAATAATTGCTACTGGCTCTTGCATAACGAATCAATTGCGAGATGTAAACACCATATAAGGTTGCAATAATAGTTGCAGCTTCTTGGTATTGAAAGTATAATGTGCATTTTTGTATCATGCAGGTCAATTTGATATCATTGCTGTTTTGCATAATAATTATGGCTTCCAATGGTAGCGTTAAATAGTTTAAATGATAAATAACATTATAGTATACAACCTAACTAACTAGTGGTTTATTGTCTGCGTTACCAATCATATAATAAAATAATACACTTTTTATTAGTAACGAACAAGAAATCACTAACGCATATTTCATTTCCTTACCTGGTTGAAATCATCGTTTGATCCCTCCATATACAAGTACTATGCGAACTGTCATCCGACGAAATGCCTCTAGCAGCATCTGTTGATGCTGGTTTTGTTGCCGGATATATCTTCCAAACCGGGGGTGCTCATGTAGAATCCTCTGAAATAGACATAACATTTAGCATGAAAATGTGCGTGTGCATTTCTTGTAACGATTCGTCCGCTGCTTTTATATCCATGCTGAATACGTCTGGAAGAAAAATTATACGTATTATACGTTATAAAAGTTATCTTTGAACTAGAATGTGGTGCATTGATAAAACTGCGAAGCGTTCTTCTGGAAAACACCCCTATATTTAGTAGAGGATGATGACCACACTGTATTATCATACTTCACATTTTAATCGGGTAAAAGTTTTTTTATATATTTCATTGGCTTCAGAATAATAGTCGTGCCATAACCTGTTAAAAAAGGCAAAAATGACTCTAGTATGAAGATAAAAACCGTACACTTTTCTAGCGTTACATCGTTCCAAACCGTACACATGTGAACAAAACCGTTGTTCCAAACCCGTACACATCAATCCATGGCAGTGCATTGAAAGCGTAAAAAATAGACATGATCGTTCGTATTTTCTTGTTTTTTCGATTACTTTTCCTAAGAATATATATTGATCTAGGAATTGCATACCGATTTCTCACAATATTCTGATTAAATGGTACAAAATCTTCACTTTTTTACAGCAAAACACATGACAACGGGTCGTCGCCCAATTGAGAAGAGGGATTTCTTATCAATTATTGACTGTGGTAACTTACAGAAAGATGTAATACAAAGTATATTATATGAAAATTATCTACTTAATGTACCTTTATTCTAATTGCTTCTTTAAAGTCTTAAAATAAGCATATTTCTTACCTTGTGTGCCCTGTAAGGACGCTGCCATATCAGCGGAAGTCGATTCCAAACATTCGGAGTCGGAGTGGATAGGAGACAGTGAATCAAGAATGGACGATCCACAGAAACTGACAACATTGGGTACACAAAACACAAAAATACAAGGGCAACGCAAAGCGTGGCGTATCCTCTCGCCTAAAAATTTGACCCGGTGATTTTGACCTATGACATTGAAAATCAATAGGGTTCCAGATTCTCTTAAGGACTAAATATGTACCAAGTGTGGTCAACATCCATTAAAGGATGTTGAATCTAGAGTGTTCACAAAGATGTTACAGGGTAAAAAATTATACCCCGTGACCTTGACCTTTGACCTATGACATTGACAATCAATAGGGTTCCAGACTCTCCTAAGGACTAAGTATGTATCAAGTTTGGTCAAAATCCATTGAACCATTGAAGGATGTTGATTCTATAGTGTTCACAAGGATGCTATACGGTAAAAATATGAACCGGTGACCTTGACCTATGACATTGAAAATCAATAGGGTTCCATATTCTCCTAAGGACTAAGTCTGCACCAAGTTTGGTTAAAATCCATTGAAGGATGTTGATTCTAGAGTGTTCATTAGGATGTTACGCGGTAAAAATTGTACCCGGTGACCTTGACCTTTGATCTATGACCTTAAAAATCAATAGGGTTCCAGATTCTCTTAAGGACTAAGTATGTACCAAGTGTGGTTAAAATCCATTGAAGGATGTTGATTCTAGAGTGTTCACAAGGATGTTACACGGTACAAATTTGACCTGTTGACCTTGACCTTTGACCTATGACCTTGACAATCAATAGGATTCCAGATTATCTTAAGGACTAAGTATATACCATGTTTGGTCAAAATCCATTGAAGGATATGGATTCTAGAGTGTTCACAAGGATGTTACGGAAGGACGGACGGATGGACGGACGGTAGCGTTACTATATCCCTTCGCAACTTCGTTGGCGAGGGGATAAATACTAAAACAAACAAAGAAAAAAGCGGAACACAATCTGTGTTGGAAATCTCAGAGGACATCACAACATGAAATTCATGTAATAGTTGTATAAATCTGCTTTGCTGTGTAAAGACAACAGGGTCATGGACTTTAAGGAGAGTGAGTGCTTGTTGTTTAACGCTAACTCAGCAATTTTGCAGCTATATCATGGCGAGAATAAGTTAATGATGATGATGATGTCCGTTATCTTTTAGACCAACACGATTAGTTTTTTTTAATTGTGCTAACGCACTGAAACAACAGTTCGCGGGTATACATGTCGTTTCCACTCGGATTCCGATCCAACCAGTCTTTACTTTTACTCCTTAATGCTGCGTACTTAGCGGAGAAGCAACACATACCAATTTTATAGTCTTTGGTTTGACCCGACCAGGGCTCGAACTCACGATCTACCGCACCGGAGACGAGAATGTGAACCATTACATCACCGATGTGGTTCTTTAATTAGATGTGGGTAATGGTCCAATCATGTATCGTTACTTCTTTAGATGTGATTAATATGTTGCAAAGTCTCAATATTTTATTCTTCAGAAATCAAAGCGTTGTTTGTTTCCAATTGATTAAAATATTCATTACTGCATCGCTCGTGTTAACCATTGTTAAGAAGTCCAAGTCTAGAGCAGTTTTTAAAAAAGCTAAACAAATTATTCAAGCGGCGTTAGGTCATCATGGTGTAACTGAAGCGCTAATATATTTAATACGACTAAATAAGGGCAGTTGTGTGGTTTTAAAACAAAAGGCAAAATTGTTTTAATATAATCTTGTATCTTTTGCAGAGACCATGGGTCACTCAGACCCATATATATCATAAGTCGTAGGTCAATAATATCAGCTTCAAAATATAGCAATTTACATACCCCTGACCCGAGCCAACCACGGATGTATCGCTGTGTGATATAGTTCCTCTAAAAGGGACATGTTATTGTGGATATGCGAATACATATCTTGGCATCAGGACAGGTCTTTCATTTAGTCGGATGTCCTCTGAATTATTTTTAATATCAACCGTTGAGTATTAAAAATACGAAATATTGGCAAACGATGTTAGACAATAGTGTTGTCATATGTAACCCAGATACGGCCTACAGAATATTGCCTGGACGTTTCTGTGTTTTTTTTGCGTTGAAAGTTTATACCTTCGTTTATTTATTTTGTTGCGTTGAAAGTTAATATATACCTTCAATACATTAGTATTGAATGTAGCTTGCCGATATTCGACCAAAAAACGTTTTTTTAGGTATTTTTGTTTTGTTTGTGTATTATATGTTCTTTTTTTTTTTGGTGTTCATCTTGTCTCCCAGCATCATTATCTATGTATTTCCGTGTTTTTCTGTGAATTTTTTTCTTTCAGTCGACCTATACCGATTATGCATATTATACATATTTTGATAAAAGTTCACGTTTAAATATTATCCTCTGAACAAATTTAAACCAAATTTTACTGGGCGGTTCCTTTCCAAAACGTGTCCGACAGCCCTGCCATCCATTCAATATGGCAGCCGTTACTAAAATAGAAATTCATTTAATTGTCTTGCTGTTGTACTATTAGTCAAAATTATGTGCATTGTAGCTGCAGCTACATGGCATTGAGTATAGTTAAACATATCTTCAAGTGTTTTTGTGCTGGGTATTTTGCTTCAACCAATTTATACCGATTGTACATATTAAGAGAACATAAATCTCATTAAAATCTACTGTCCAGAAATTTGAGCAGAAATTATCTTTGGTTGGCCCACTTTCAAAATTGTGTATGACACCCCGACCTTCTATCCTCCATTCAAGATGAAGAAGTCAAAATGAAAGCCAGGTGAGAAACTGCAGGCTAACGGGAGCCTCTGGTTTTCATCACGTCTTGGTATACTCTGCATTTCATATAGTCAAACGTACACTCTCTTTGAAGTAGACGCATTTAAAGGAGCGGACATTGTTGTTAACATAGGATTAAGGTTGCACTGAAACATAAAAATGTAGTTATTCCATACTTAACAAAACTATTTCCTAGCCCCAAGGTTAACCTGACATCACAGTGCAACATATGGTTAATCCTATGTAGTACTTATTAGAACTGTCGTGTGTCGTTCACAAGAGCATCAAAAATGGAAAGTGGAATTTGTATCTTATTGTTAATGATATCAGTTCCAGGTAAATTGTTCTTTTTTTTTAATTTTAAATAACTCAAGAAAAGCTTGATGATACGAGATGGGTAATCATAGTCAGTAATTCGAAAGATTGACAATGTGAATAAAAACGGTATTAGAGCTCATGAAGATTAGACATACATTGTATGTGCTAGATATAGATAAATACATGGCCTTTTACATATCGCCAGGGTAACATCCCGAGACCCACGTATCAGGTGCTGATATTGTTCTAGAAATGATAGCCGGGTGGTATGGAAACTGTCCTGTATTCATATTTTTTATCATTTACTTCCGACAAATTGTGCTTACGAGGCAAATAAGAAAAATGAAATAATAAGTCAATGACTTATTATGGAATTTTAATTGTGAATTCAATTGTTAGGACAAGTGTACAAATTTTATCCTCGTATATCTGTCTTGTCGTTGGTCGATTGATTGTTGTTGAACGTTCAGTAATCAGTATTCCAGCTATAGTCATGTTTGCAGACAATGAATCATGTAGGTAATTAAGGTTGCTATGGGATGGCACAATAGGTAGAGCAACAAATTGTCATGGAAGCGGAAAAAATTCTCGTTAAACTGAGCATTCAGTTTCAAGTTGACTTTCTGGGTACGAAGCATACACGAGAGACTCATCAACGTCTTATGATGTGATTTATTCTTATCAGGCATCTACAGAGCGCTGTTTTGGGTAGTTGTAGTAAAGATTGTTTGCGTTATCTTGTAATTGCATCCTTTAAACGCAGTTTTTTTTAATAAACATTAGAAAAAACCGAAGGTCGATTAAAAATGGACAATCCAATTAAAAGATTAAACATTTCCTGTTTCATAAAAGCCGCATGTTACTCATAATCAAATTATGTAGGTGATGTAGGAAAGGAAATATTTACGTAAAAGGAAAAAGATCCATTGGTCAACCAGTCCAATGACTTCAACCTAGGAGCAACGTAGCCTTAGTTGAGTAGCTTTTAAATCAGTTAATCCCGTCCTTACATTAAAAATACTAATAAGTAACAAATGGAAAAATACACATATTCTATCTCTGCAATATGCAATGTCCCTGATGGGATTGGATCCCGGGACACCTTGCATTGTAAAGCGAAGTTCTACGGATTCTGATTACCCCATTGGTATCTTATACCTTTCTTCTACCAAATGAGCTAAAGGAGGGTGGCAATGATCATCATATGGTTCTTATAGGAGTAGGTAGAGCTATCAGAGTACTAATTACACTGTTGTCGTCTTATTTATGGTACCAGCATTGTAATATCAATTCAAGTGTTTAAATTTCTTTGCTTAAAACATTTAGTAAGAAAGAATATGGATGTTAATGAACATGAGAGACTATCCAACATTATACGTATACACAAAGTCAAGTAAAGGAACAGCGCTTTTATTGCTACGCTTCACAGTCACAGTAGGGTCTTCAACAATGAACATAACCACTTACAAAAAATATTAGGTAAGGACAATAGACAATCCCAAAAAGCCTGAAACGGACAAACCAACCGGATGGCCTAGACACATCCAAGAAAAAAAACACACTTGAATATACTATTATTTTAGATTGATTGATTTCTGTTTAACGTCATGGAAGCATATTTCAGCAATATTTATCAAAAGTTAACAAATAATGAATAATGTTGGTAAAAATGGTCCACTTGAATGGGCAAGTGTGTGAAGCTATTGTTTGCCACATAAAGGTGCTGCCTTTTAACAGACCAACAGCGACAAATTTTTTACAAGAAAGAAACGTTTCATACTCCATACACCAGTCGTTAATTTCCGTCCTTTTCTAAGGGATAGTTGAATACTTTCGATGGGATTGTGACAGTGAAATGTTGTTATATTTCTATACCAGGGCTACCCTCGAAGAATTAGAAGAAATATGCGTGTTTATATGTATTGTGGATTCATATTGTATTCAAATGTAAAGAACGCATCGGTGGTTTAATGGTTAGCGTGCTCGCCTCGAGTACCGTAGATCGTGGGTTCGAGCCTCGGTCGGGTCAAATCAAACACTATAAAATTGGTATTTGTTGCTTCTCTGCTAAGCCACGCAGTATTAGGGAGAAAGAGCAAAGACTGGTTGGCATGGAATCAGGATAATGTGTCCGAGCGGGGCGACATGTCTATCAACGGACTGTTGATTAAATGAGCTAGCACTATAAAAAATCTAAGAGTATTGGTCGAGTATAAAGCGGACATCATCATGATCTCACAGGAAAATTGTTCTCGCCATGATATAACTGAAAATGTGCTGAGTTGGCGTTACATAACAAGCACTCACTCAAATGAAAATTTATAAATAGTTTCTATATATTGGATTGGTGTTATACTATCTTACATTTTCCTGCTTTTAACTTACATTAAAATAAAATAAAAATCAAACAGCAATTGTGATTTTTAAAGAATAATCACATTAACAAGGTTTATGGTTGTTACAGTAGATATACATGCACCGAACTTGTAACAAGCGTGAGATCAAATATAATCACACACAATACACATTCCTTTCCTTTAAATGTATCGAAGAAACATTGATTAGAAACTTAAACTTATGTTTTGGTTAAAAATCATTCAACGAACCATACATTTATTTCAAGTATACTTATCTAAACTACTTCACAAGATTGCAAAAACACAATTGAAATTTCACTGAAACATGTCAGAGTAATGATTTATTTGTTTGACAAAACTATTTACCCAACCTAAAGCCTGTCTTACATCGCCATACAACATATGGTTAATCTCCTTCATGCTGTATAATAAAAAGTTTGAACATACAACAAGGGAAATCAGAAGCCGCAAATCAAAGGACAGACAATGTAATGACCAAAATAAAAGGTTCAAAAGAACAAACATTGACCAACAAAACACTACAAAGAAAAATAAAGATTGAACAACACGAATTCCAATAAAAACCGGGGGTGAACATGTGTGCTTTTATGATCAGAACAATGCCATGGAACTGATATATTTCCTCAATGAGTTCGATCCCTGATTTGTTCGTAGTCAGAAAAAAATTGTCTGGGTGGAGTTAGTTGCATCAGGGAGCTTGGACTTTAAAAAGTCATATTGTTGACATGTCATTGTATTGATTGATTGATTGATTGATTGATTGATTGATTGATTGATTGATTGATTGATTGATTGATTGATTGATTGATTGTTAACGTCAAATGGGCGGTATGCCACATATTTTCATAACGAAAATACGTTAGAAAAGACTTACTCATATAGGTAAAATATATCGTACTTAAATAGGCAAATGATTGGAGGTTATTTTNGGAGCTTGGACTTTAAAAAGTCATATTGTTGACATGATTGATTGATTGATTGATTGATTGATTGATTGATTGATTGATTGATTGATTGATTGATTGATTGATTGATTGATTGTTAGCGTCAAATGGGCGGTATGCCACATATTTTCATAACGAAAATACGTTAGAAAAGACTTACTCATATAGGTAAAATATATCGTACTTAAATAGGCAAATGATTGGAGGTTATTTTGCTAAAATACAGAGAGGATAAAATTGATAGGGTCATAAATGCTTCCATTGGAACAGATCATCATATTCTCTTTAGTACCCTATGGACAGAGCCTGTAGATTTTATATTTCTTCTGTGTCTACCAATCCGTCCGTTATCACACTTACGTATCGTGTACCATTTTTACATTGAGTAGAGGTCTTTCCTGTTTTTTTTCCGTATTAAGTATAATTATGAGAAGTTGTACATTAAGTTTCAGTTTCGTTCCCGTTGATTAATGTTATATATGCAATTATGCCTGTGGAACTTTGTAAAAAACCAAATAACAAGCATCTTCCAGCATTTTTTAGCATCGAGTATTTGTCTTAATAAAATACCATGTTATGAGTAGCACATCCGTAGGAATCTCATAATGCTTGGTATTTGTAGAAATCAAGTCACCTATTAATAAGCCAATCCCAGTACCACATATTTACCTACGATCTCATCTTATATGTGTAAACTGGTTCCCGTCATGAATATATATGGCAATTCTCCCTTGAATGAGTGATTTCTGCTTAACGGCAAATGAGCAATTTTTCAACTATATCATGGCAAGCACAAGTTACATTCAATGAGATGATGACGATGTCCGCTTTGTACTAGATCAATACGCTTAATTGGATCCTAATAGTGCTATCTCATTGAAAGAACAGTCCACGGATAGAGATGTCGCTCCCCTCGGACATATTATCATGATTCTGAACCAACCCGTCTTTGCTCTTACTTCTTAATGCTGAGTTCTTAGCAGAGATGCAGCAAATACTAATATGGCTTGACCCAACGGAGCTCAAACCCAGGAACTACCACAATCGAGGTGAGCACGCTGATCATTATACCACCGATGTGATTTAATTCTCCCTTAAGATTACTCAACAATCTACAGGTACCAATGAATCCAAGTACACAAATGGAGTTTTCTGATGTTTTGTCTTTCATTACTTAACAACAATGAAATGGATACGTTAATATATGTATTTAATAATAGAATATTAAAATATTTAGCAAATCCGTTATTTATCTGAATATGTCTTTCAGGTTTCTTGATAGACGGACAAAGACAAGAAGAACCTAGCAAGCATGGTGGTAAGTCTTCATTTTTCTATTGAGACTAAATAGTGTAAATATTTTTAAAACTGAGATTAATTTCCCTTTGACGTAAGTAACCTTAACCGATTTCTAATATCTTATTTATACCCATTGGTGACATTACTCCCAATTTGCTTGACTTTCCATTCTGACCGTATATGAAGACGGTAATTCCAGAAACTAGCCGTGCTCACCCAATGTGATATATATATGTCTTCTTTATTAAATGACGTAAGATATTGTATTGGGTTCGAGTGTTTATGATACAGATAAACCACCATACAGGGATGATAGTACAAAACATCACAATTCTGATAGACAAACACCAACTAGTGAACATATAAACTTGATACAGTGAAACCTGTCTTAACCGGACTTCCTACGGACATAATTGTTCGACATACACATATGTTCGGTTTATACAGGTTAAATTAACAAAAATATTTTCTTCATTTTGACTTTGTTTATAGTTCGGCTTATACAGCATTATGTTCTATTCATAGTTCGCTTAAGATATGCTTCCCTGTATATAAATAGCATAAGATCTCTGAACACAAACTCTAACACAAACCGAAAGTGGGATCAGGTTTACAAAATAAAAACAATAATTAAAAGATTACTGACTAAAATCAGGTTTAATGTTTCAAATGGTGTTTTATTTAACATAAGTGTACACATAGCAACTTGAAATTGGATTACAGGACAAATCAATACAAAAACTCAACCTTACCACTACAACGCGTGCCTTGGTATTCGAAACGACATCCTATTATAATATAAAATGTGCAAAATGATCTACATATCGATACGAACATTCTAGCCAACAAATACACGTCAATTTAAATCTATAATTAGTGTATTATCAGTTACAGCTTTACTTGTATCACTCCCTACTTTTTGTCTATGAAATGCAGATCGTAAAATATTAAATAATAATTTCATACATTAATAGGTGCTATAACTGGAATCCATATTAGTAAATCTGTACATCATCAGTACAACAGTTACACAACAAGAAACTATCCTGAATCACGTGGGAGTCATCGTGATAAAAAATGTGATGAATGCGAATATCCAACCGGAATTCGATTAGTTATCTCCCTTACTCTTGGTAAGTATAAATGATTGATTGATTGGTGTTTAACGCCAACGTTAGCAATATCTCAGCTATATCGTGGCGTGAACAATGGTAAGTATACAACTGGATATATTGTATAATGTAATGCAATCGTAATAATATTAGTGCATTTTCATCATTTAGAAATCTTTATTTACTAACCATTCAGTGAATCTCTAAACAAGTAAGTACATATCTGGATGATAACCAATTCGAATACGTTATACCTTTTATTGATATACGCATATATATATATATATATATATATATATCACCAAGTGTGATAGGGTTCGAATCTTTTTGGAGAAGAGCAGAGGTATATAAATATGCTCTCGCCTGCTTTGTAAAGAGCATCCACAGGCTGTGTAGAATTATTCAAATGCACAACCGGTTACCGCCGGTGGACGCCAAGACTCAAACTACAGAGGTGTCTAATTCGTCCAATGTATGACCTCTGGATTTGTAGTTGCTAAGTTACAGTACGTAATGTAAAGTGTTTGTAGTGTGTTATGCTCCTTGTACTTTAAAGACCTCTTTCGTAGATTTCGAAAAAGAGCATGTACATTTAAGCAGCAACAAAAGAGTAACTTTTCAGTGGTAGTCAAATATTATTGTCAAGGTTAACCCATTCATCTCTCATTTCTGTATAATTTACATATATTGTTGAACTCTTGTTTCCGAAATATTTGATGCTGGATGTAAAAGAATTGACGTTGTTCAATCAATTGTGCATCTCGCCTTAGGACAATGACGTAAATAAGTGTATCGTATTTGATTAATGGTACATCCCTTTCTCGTAAAAGTATTAGATGCTTGCTCGTTGTAAGTCACCATTTTCAAACACTATTCTCGATATCTTTTTACCTATTAGATAATTTATTTTTGAATATTTTGTTCACTTTTCTTAAAACAATAATTAATAAATCAATGCAAACTTGATATCTCCTATTTTTGTCAGAGGATATCTTTTTTATTGGATTTAGTTTAAACATATTTTATTCAGATAAACATGAAACGGATTGGGCACAAGTTATTACTACTCATACAGCATGGCCGTCCATAAAAGTTTAATGCACTTTTTGGTAAAGCAATTCAAGTAATATGATCAGAATGTCGAATCATTAAAAACTATTGTTTCAATTTGTAATAGATAAGAAAAGAGGACGTCATGGGGATCAGGATTGTAAAGACTCCAATCATGAATGGTTACATAAACTAATCCGCAATGTACATGTACAGGTCAACGGAGTAGGTCAAAGACAAGGTAGAATATAGCTCTAGTTATTATGCTTATTTACGTGGTCAAGTCAACAGTGTAGTGAGTGAGTGAGTGAGTGAGTGAGTGTTGCTTAACGCCATTTCAGCAATTTTGCAGCTATATCATGGCGAGAACAAGTCAATTTCAATGAGATGATAATGAAGTCTGCTATGTACTAGACCAACACGCTGAGTTGGACTTCTATAGTGCTAGCTCACAGTCATCGAGTAGACATGTCGCCTCACTCGGACACATTATTCTGATTCCGAGCCAACCGAGCATGCTTAGCGGAGAAGCAGCAAATACCAATTTTATGGTCGTTGGTTTGACCCGACCATGGCTCGAACCCACGATCAACCGCACTCAAGGCGAGCACGCTAACCATTACGCCCCCGTGGTTCGTCAACAGTGTATGTTAAGGACAAGGTAAATATCAATTCTAGTTAATATGGTTGACAATGTGTTCAATTAAACCAATAGCGAAAGATAATGATCATTTTAAATCCCGTTGCATTTGTATGTTTGTTCTCAGCCATGATCTATATTTGTATGTTCTGTTGTTATTGCCATTTGTGTGTTTACTAATTAAAGGTTTGACAGGCCAGTGGTCGTATTTGTGTGGTTGCTTGTATTGTTTGTTACATGTAACCGTAACTCTTAAGCTATTAAAATATATTTCTTTTTTTTTCTTTTTTTTTAAGATTTGTAAAACTAAACAATTAAGAAATATGTCCGGTTGTAAAATTTGGTAAATAAAAAATATTCAGATAAGAGGGCTTCCTTGATTACCAAGCAACTTCTGTGCATCTAAAATATAATCATTATAAGAAAAAGAAGACAATAGCAGGAATCACAAAGAGATGTTCGACTGAAGAATACAACCAAATAACAGTACATTAACCGATTAATTCCCGCCACATGTTTTTGCCTATACCAAGTCAGAACCTAGAATACCATCAACATATTTCGTAATTTATTTTGTTTATATATAGTGATTTGATGTGAGATAATAGCGGTTCATTTTATAGAAATTGTTGGAAATTGTCATTTCATGTACATAGAGGGAATACGAAACAAACGAAAAAAAGGTTTGGACAACAAAAATACCACAATAATCGTAAACGTTTGCTTAATGACTGGTAATAGACAATACCTACTTATAATGTAGAAATAAATAGCTGTATACCTCCCTAATTCACGTAGGGTTTCATTTTGCGAAATCTTTATTCTTTTAAGTTGTGGTAATTATTGTGCATTTTAGTGAAACGCAAATTAAGCGAGTTTCTTCCCCATCGCCAACACTTCTACTTATAAAGTAATATGTTGCTGTATATCAGTTTTATGTCGTAAGTAATTTTATTAAATATATGCGAATTGAAATTGTAGTTTGCATGTCCCTTATTCGTTATAGAGAAAGAGCACCAAACTACTCGTCCTTACAGGAAATCAGATGTCCACACCATACACAGTCATTATCAGCACCGTGTAACCACACGCAATACAGCCCGCGGAGGCCACCTTCATAGTAAAACAACACGTATACATTATAATAGAAATAATAGAAAAACACAATATGGTATGTATGACAAACTTAAGAGAAGAGAACCATGAATACTTGACTTGTCGCTATATAAAGCATAATAAAAACTAAAATGTGGCCACAACACTACACCTGACTTAGGCGTAAACAGTATGAATCTTTTCAACATGAAAATGTAGTTAGCATTATATATCTTAGATATATTTTCGTGGGTTCACGCCCGGCTTTATCAATTACAAAAAAGGGTGCATTCGACTTGCAGCCGCAAGTGATAAAGTTTAACAGTTGCTTGCCCATGGTCGGTGGTTCTCTCCAGGTACTCCGGCTTCTTCCACTACTAAAACTGGTCGCCATGATCTAGCTGAAATATTGCTGAAAATGGCGTTAAACAAAATCAAAATCAAATCAAATAAAATCGGAGAAATGTTATTAAACTGGATATTGACTATTTTTTTGCCGTTAATGAATGAAATATATAATTGCTTAAATCATCGAAATGTTCTCAAACTAATACATTCATAAATTTATGATCTTGCTGCAAGGAGGTTCGAAAGGAATTCGAATAATTGCTATTACCTTATTTGAGAAAATTGCAATCTATGTTGCAATCAAATTACAACAATACATAAAAAGCAAGCACACCATAAAAAGCAAACACCAAATGACATTATCCAGTATTAATTATATATTAATATTGGTGTATTATTGTGAATGTATGTGTGCTATAAATAGTTAATGCTCTAACATATCCTTTGTAGGAAGAGTTGTATCCCGTCATATGGTAAATCATAGGCAAGCTGTAAAACATGTTACCAGACACGTGTCAAGACATATCACCAAGCATGTATCTACGACACACGTACATAAAAAGACGTACGGTCATGGGTACAGACACGGGAATACACATAGATATACACATCAGCATGGTCATAGCACCGTTTCAACAAGACATACACAATCTAAACATGTTAAAGTGGTTAATATTTACAACCATTTCCGTAAGATTGGTGTCAGAGTTCTCGATCATGGAATTGTATATCATAAGTTGTGTGAGTATTTTTGTTTATCTTGACTGATCGAATCCTGAATACCCTACCAACTAGTGACGTCACAATTACACACTCTTTATTTTAAACATATTTTAATGTTCAATAAGAAACAATTGGATAGGACACAAGTTTCACAACTTAGTAACGTCTTCTCCAATAATTACACACTCATCTGTTAATGAAAACAAATTGGTTCGTGTGCTCCCTCTGCAGGCTATAAATACTGGGAAAAACACACAAATGTTCAGGAACAGTGCTGTGATTATTTTTCTTCGCATCATAGAATCCGACACGTGTTCAATAATATCACCGAGAGGGAACCTCGAGGTAAAGGATTATGAACTGTTTTCGCCGCTGCGGAGTACAACACAACAGAAGAGTGGTCAGCTTTTCATAAAGAGTCAATCGAATACATAACTCACTAATAGGACGAGTCGATTTGACAGCTTCATTCATGGAGTAAGTCATGTTTCTTGCTAGATATTAATGAGGAGTAATTCTTAGAGTCCCGTTATATGGGCTGATTTTCCTACCCTGTCCATTATCTCCCTTTTTATAACAATCAAAATACCGTCCATACATTGAATATGCATGTCGACAACATATATTGTGTCGAAAGTACTAATGCCGAAAGATTGCCATCGCAAAATGTTCAAAATGTATGAAGACATAAAAACCAAAAGAACAAAATATGTGAAGAGAAATTATGGTTAAGGGCTAATTTGGGTAATTGGTCGTTTGTCGTCATTTTCACACACAATTTAAAGTTATATCATGAATGTCAAGCTGTGGGGATGAAATCTTTGACAGATATAATTAACTGACCAGTGTAAACTACGGTCATATGTAGGTGTCTGGGAACCTTAACATAAGTGGATATCGGGGGAGAGAACCCACGTCACATTACTTTGAATAGCTAACATCATATATTTACTATATTTCATCTATCTTAGTCTTCAGGTTTCTTGTTCAACGCCAACGCTTTATCAACTATATGAAGTCATGTATTAGCACCAAAGAAACTACTCACCGTTGCTTAGTCAGATCACAAAGACATGGATTGATCAGCAAGTCTCAAAAATACACAGAGCATATCTCAACAAATGGACATAAAGGAACATCCACATATCACCATGAAAGTAAGCATTGTTTGTCCTTGTTGACCAATACACTGCTGTAACATTCCGATAAAATTGTTCCGACAAACTATTGTGGGGATTGTCCCCTATTGCATATACGAAACTCCATAATATTCTGTTAAGCTATATATTTACCTTTGTCAGTAGTTATCAATAAGGGGACTTTTTTCTTGGGTTATCTTCTTCCTTTAGCTTCCCTAAACTTCTTTAACTGATATCAACGTACATTTTAACGAAAAAAGAAAGAAATCATGTAATGATATTTCAATTTACTGATGTTGAGCACAGCATTCTGACAGTTTGTTGTACGAGGTCAGTACAAATTACTGATTGCATATCAAATAAACCGTGCAATTTCCGAAACACTGATTATAGTCCAGTCATAATAAAGGTTTAGCTTTAAAAAATTGCGACAGAAATAGTTTTTGCGAAATAATTGAGATTTGATATCAATAAATAACATATAAAAAAATCGGACAAAATCGGAAAACGGGAAAGTTATAAAATTTGGGTTTTAATTTTCGTGTTTTTCGTCGTAAAAATATTTTCCGTACAGCGCACCGTGCATCCAAGGGGGAATAACCCAAACAAATGATTTTCAAATGATTTGCAAGAATACTAGCAAATGCAGCGACGTAAATGGTTTAAACCTAATTATGGAATGGTGCATAAAACAAAAAAGGTAATTTTAGATGTTTTTTCGTGTAAATTCCAATCATGAAATATCAAGTATCAAAGTCCTGTTATAAAGATACAAGACGGAGTTTTCCATGTCAAGGTAATCGATATTTTTTGCTTTAAATTCTTAGAAAACAGTTGCATGAAAAAAAAAATGACAGTTTCTACAGTGCTACCACGCAAATATAACCATCATTATTTACAATTCTACAGTTTTGAGTTTTAACATGGATTGGCGGATATTAGTAAATTTTATCCCTCGCTTCTGGCTCGGGATAAAATACTAATATCCGCCAATCCATGTTAAAACTCCCAACACATTATGGCTTTCATGATTTATTTCTTCATCAATATCGATGGATTATTGACGATTATGTGGTATAAATATATTAATGCAGTTACATATCCTTTGTAGGAAGAGTTGTATTCCATCGTACGGTAAATCATAGGCAAGCTACAAAACATGTTACCAGACACGTGTCAAGATATATAACCAAGCATGTATCCACGACACACGTACATAAAAAGACGTACAATCATGGGTACAGACACGGGACTATACATAGATATACACAGCAGCATGGTCATAGCACCGCTTCAACAAGACATACACAATCTAAACATGTTAAAGTGGTTAATATTTACAACCAGTTCCGTAAGATTGGTGTCAGAGTTGTCGATCGTGGAATTGTATATCATAAGTTATGTGAGTATTTTTGTTTATCTTGACTTACCGAATATTCATGAACACTCTACCGACTAGTGACGTCACAATTAAGCACTCATCTGTTAGTGAAAACACATTGGTTAGTGTGTTCTCTCTACAGTTTATGCATACTGAAAAAAATTATCAGGAACAGTGCAGTGATTATTGTTTTTCGTATCATAGACTTCGAGACGTTTTCACTAATGTCGCCGTGAGGAAGCCTTATAGTATAGAAATATCATATGGTTTCGCCGCTGGGGGTACAACACCACAGATGGGTTTTCAGCTATATGTAAAAGACCAATTGAATACATAACTCACAAATAGGGCCGAGTAGATTTGAAAGCTTCTTAGATATTAACGAGGATTGATTCCAAGTGTCACGATATATGGGCATATTTTCCAACCCTGCCAATTATCTCTCTTTTTATAACAATCAAAACACCGTCCATACATTAAATTATCATGTGGATGACATATATTTCATCAATAGTACAAATGCCGAAATATTGCCACCGTAAAATGTTCAAAATGTATGAAAACAAAAAACCCAAATGGCAAAACATGTAACATTAAATAAGGGTTAAAGACTATTGGGATATTGGTCGTTTAACGTCGTTTTCACACACTTTAAAGCAATATCGTGACTTTCAAATTGTGGGGGGTGAAAACTATGACAGATATAATTAACTGAGCAGTGTAACCCACGGCCATGTGTAGGTATCTGGAATTTTTACCATAAGTGGATATCGGGGGAGCGAACACACGTCAAAATACTTTGGATTGCTACTATCATGTATTTACTATTTTTAATCTATCTTAGTTTTCAAGTTTCTTGTCGAACGCCAACGCTTTATCAACTATATGAAGTCATGTATTAGCACCAAAGAAACTACTTACCGTTGTTTAGTCAGATCACAAAGACATGGATTGATCGGCAAGTCTCAAAAATACACAGAGCATGTCTCAACTTATGGACGTACTAGAACAATCGTAAATCAGCATAAAAGTAAGCACAATTTGCATTTGCTTAGCAACACACCATTGTAACATTCGGATAAAATTGTTCTGACATGCATTAATGGTGATTGTCTCCTATTGCATAATTCCACAGTATTCTGATAAGCTATATATTGACATATGCCATATCAGTGTGGGGCGGCTTCTGTATGTAGTATCTTCGTTCTTTAACAAACTAAGCAAATCAGACACATTATGACATTACCCTTAATTGAGTAAAGCTACAGGTGATGTTTAATGAAAATCTTCTACCTCGAGATAATAGCTGTGGCAATGAATAGACACACTCTCAAGTACAGAAGTGCTTTGTTTATTTTTCGTTATATTATATTCGTTGCCGTGATCATGCAGTGGTGAAATATGCGTCAACATATTCAATCAATGCATATCACTACACTACTAAAGGTTCATTCCCGCTTAATGTACTCGATTCAAAATTATCTGACAAACTGGTCAGTGGTTTTCTCCAAATACTTCGGTTTATCCTACAATGACAGCATTTACCTACCAATATAGCCTGCCCAATATTTTTTTGATATTGGTCAGTTATAAATAAAACAAAATTTGGCAAACTCATCGGGGAACATTGGGGAATATTGTTTTCAAATACATACACAAAATTATTTCAAATACTTTTATCATCGTCCAGTAAACGTTTATTTACGATTTAAAATTGCAGGATAAATACAATACATGTGCACTGTCGAAGCACATAGGTAAATTTGTGTATTCGGCACGAAACGTGGGAAAAGGCTCGGCGAAGCCTCGCATTTTCCCCCGTTTCTAAGCCTCATACACATATTACCTGTATGCTTCGACAGTGCACAAATATTGTATATTTATTCCACCAATACAACTGACCACCACAATATATAACTAAAATATTGTTGAAATTTATGTTAAATGCCTGTCGAAATGAAACATAAAAGCAGTTAGTTATCGTGGCCGTCGTGATCGCATGGTAGTTAGATTTACAACAACCTATGCAATCAGTGTCTTTTACCACTAAAGTTTCGAGTTCGGACCCTGCTCACGGCGAGGTGTACTCGATTCAAAATTATGTGATAAAGTTTGTCAGTGATTTGTGGTAGGTCGGTCGTTTTCTCCAGCTACTCCGGTTTCTTCCACCAATAAAACCGACCGCCACAACAACTTAAATATAGTTGAAAGTAGCCTTAAGCCCCATAGCAGTAAAATATCCACAGTTTTCACTACTTGTGGTGATTGGTGGTACAAGAATACAACTTAAAGGTCTATTTATAGATTTATTTGACAGTATAATTATTTATTTCGGAAATACGTGAACTCTTTTTAATTTCATTTTATATTTCCGTTCACTTTACAATAGCTCATCAACGAACTATAACACATCACACATCCAGTATTCAGACACATAGTCGAGTTATTAAAGTTGGACATGTTTTTGAACGCTTCCATAAGCTGGGTGTCAGACTTGTTGGACGTGGAATTATTTACGATGGATACTGTAAGCGTAACATTTATTATATTTATTACCTGTTAGAATTTATCATGTATATATTAAGAAGTTAACATTGCTGTAGCACAAACATTCCGTATCTTTAGGTTAACAATAAAATGAAGCACAATAATTCCACCCTTTCGGAACAAGGGGGTAGTTTTCGGCATGCATTGATTGACGACTGCCACTCCGAACATACGTTGCTGTTATTTGAAATTATATCGTTTCGTAATATCATGGTGGTGTTCTTAACGTTGTTTGCAGGAAATAAAAAAAAATAAGTATTCTAAGAACAAAGTATGCCAATAATTTGTACAGAGTGTAAATTCACACAGAAAGCGAGACACTTATCTTAGATATGTTAATAAAATGTTAACACACTATCATTATTATGTATATCAAATTAGTATTGAATTTAAAAGACCCATTTCATTGACAATATTCATTCCATATACACTAGAAAAACGCATACATCCTTAAGATTTATAATGACACCCAGAAACATATTAATACTCTAACAGTGTGTATAACAATTTTGCATAGCTGGATATGATAGTATATACAGGAAAACTCCTTCAAAGCGAACAATGATATATCGAATTATCGTTTAAGACAAATTTATTTTTTGAGTCGCTTCAGTACCAAATATATATGTTTAAATTCAATCGAATATAACGAAGTTTGGCTGTAAGGAACAACTTGTAAGAACAGTTGGTGATTCCATTCGATAACAACGAATTTCACTGTACCACGAAAAAGACTCTCTATGTGTTAGACATCTTTCATGATAATATAATGCATTGATGCATCATTGCGAAACCAAACGTAAGTCCTAGTACTGACGCTCGTATAATGCATAATGATAAGAGTGCTGGTCATTAAAGATGTCAGATTTCTGAAATGCATCTTCAATTTAAAAGCAGAAGACTTGTCCTCTAATGAATTTTATGTATTAAATCGGTTTCATATAAATCATACATCACTTTATACAGTTATTCAAATGCTGGTAGTACAGAGATATTGTTGAAAGACAAAATTGATATTTTCTGATATATCTATTTTACATAATAGATTATAAACTTACTTGTAAGCAGTCCAAGCTTTATACATATCTTCGATCATGTGTTCGCTTAAATGGCGGAATCGACAGCTGTCTACCACATCTTCTTGACGATGGACTTATTGGCAGACGACACAAGTTTATGAAAGAAGGTCGCGGATATGGGCTTGGTGTTAAATTTGTCGGAAAAGGAATAGTACTAGATCACCATTGTGAGTTTTTCATTCATAAATATTCCTATAAAATTACTCTATTCTTATTTATCAACTCATTCACGACCGTAGCATATCCGAAAAGGACTCCGCACAGCTTGAACAGAAACATAATACATTTTGTACATAACAGTTCGTTTTCTTAGCAATAGAGTGGGTTATGTTTGGTACAGGACCGGCCTTAGGAGGTGCGGAGCCCAATGCTTTTCTCTGTAAAACCTGCAGTGTGCTGTTGTGTGTACTTGAATTGTCGAGAGTAAACAACTCCAGTGCGGGATCCTTAATAACGGACCCAATTGGGAGCAATTCGTTGAATTGGCTTAAGACCGTCTCAGTTGGGTAGTTTGTGTTTATCGTCAATGTCAGCCATATTGCAGCTATCGAGACTACAGGTCTTATAGGGATTGAACGTTAGTTTGGATAAATATTGCGAATTGACCGCTGAGATCATGACCGTGGGTAGGCAACTGGGAACATTAACACTTGGAAGTTGGAATCGGGCCTCGCACCCTCGTTAGTGGTGTTATACTTTGTTGTCACAAGTCAACCACAATAACCACTCCTGAGTATAATTGATGGATGTAATAAGGATAACATACATTGTATCTAAGAATCAAATTAGGAAGAAAGGCAATTTTGAAGAAACCAAAGGGATAATCAGAAGCGGTAATACTTTCAGCTCTATTGCACAGATAAATACTCGTTGTTAAATAGTCCATACATTTTCAATTTGGAGATATAAATGTGTAGTTATAACATATCATGACGTCATAGGTAAATGAAATGTTTTTGTTTCTATTTATTTTGTACTATTGTACATATTGTACCAAAGCAAAATATTACAGGTTTAATAAGTCTGATTTGCATTTTCACTGAAACAGAGTGTTTATTTGGATAAAATCACAAATGGTCAATTATGTAATTAATTACATCTTTGTGGACACGAACAATGCTTCAATTATGAACTTTATTTTCAAACATAGGTGTTTTACAATGGAAATTAACTGAGTTAATATTGAAGTAACATTCTGAAGTAAAAGTTAAATGTTAACGTAATTGTATTCCACAGTACATATTTTTGACAATATAATTTGTCTATCATTCTTCGATTTGCGTCTTCTGATTATTCATAAGAAAAAAAATATCGCATTCTTATTTTTCGATTATTATGTTTGTCTCTCTGATGATATCTATTATATGTTATGATATCAAATATGTATTTGGTTCGGGTTATGGTGCTTAGCGCCAGATTCAGCAATATTTCAGTTATATCGTGACCGTCAGTTTTATTGGTGGAGGAAACCGGATTACCCGGAGGAAACCGGAGGACCCGGAGAATACCGCCGACCTGCCGAAAATCATTGACAAGCTTTATCACATAATGTATCGAGGACAAATCGGCTAAGTGGGGTTCGAACTTATAAAATATGTCATTTTCATTTAAATTCACAAACCAGTGAATATATATATTCATGTATCTAACATTAACATATTTTTCTATTATATGTACTTCAGTCTACAGGTTCCTAATTAGTCGTCAACGTTTCATTCAATACATGACAGTATGCGTGGACAATTACGATACTGGAGCTTGCTTAACTCAGCTACAAAAACAAAAACTGCTAGGTGCGGTTCACACCTACACGAGTTCTACAACTGTTCATCACCACGTGTCCCACATTAAAACAGTTAATTATGGAATTAGCATAACTGATCACAAATTTGTTTATAGAGGACACGGTAAGCATTAATTGTGATACTTTTTGTTTCTCATCAAAATTTATTTAATTTGAAGAATTGCTGTCAATGTTTTTTATTCTTGAAATTGGACGTGTATTGCAGATAGTTATTTAAATGCACTTCCATATGCATATTTGACGGTCTTATGAGTCCATAATAATGTTCAAGTAAAAAATGCTATTTAACAATGTGCCTTTCGTTAAAATTACTGACTAATGTCCACAGCAATATAATTTTATATTATGGAGCTCCTATAATAAAAATGTACATATCAAATTTAGTGCGCGAGACGCGTGTCTGAAATATCCTTCATCAGGTACGCTCAAAATCGAAAGATTGGAAAGCCAAATAATTAAGTTATAAAACAACCCATAAATAACACTTTTAGATGTATGATGTCACTGATATACTTCATATTCACATCAACATATCTACATGATGTTCTCTGTTTCATATTCGATAGGACAACTCATATTTTTATCATTTGTCATTGTATTAATGAACCAATGGACGAAGTAGTATGTTGGTACATGTATTTTATATCGAGATAATATCTTAAACAACAGAAACCATCCCTGCAGCTCAACATAGAAAAAGAAAGCCACATCCTAATCATACACACGTCTGCATTGGGATATGGATAACATACCGTGACAAAATATAGTGTTAAAGCGATTGGATATCACAAACAAAAATCCAACATTAAAACGACTACAGTTCCTTAAAATCATACTGTTCTATGATAATGGCATTAGCATAGACACTATAATGGAATGCTCAGTAATATTTGTTAGTTTGTTTGTTTTCAGTTTATAGACTAAATTGTCAGGAGAACCACTTCTACAAATTATGGAAGGGTTGTATAGATAGATATCACCACTTAAGTGTTTGCATGAAAAGACTACGTAAACTGTTCCGACAACGTTCGTCAGGTAATTTCGACATTCTAATCATTCATCAACTGTCAATAAACTATATGTTACATGTTCTTCTAGTTTCATGTACAATGTGACCGCGTCTCTGGTGTAATTCTAAGCAGCATATGAATATATCAAAGGGGACCTCAGAAGCCTTAAATCGAAGGACATACAATACAATGGTCAAAAGAAAAAGGACAAAAGTACAAACAATGATCTATAAAACACTACACAGAAAAGTAAAGATTGGGCAACAAGTATTCAACTTAAATCTGGGGTGTAACTCAGGTATATGCGCGATTTGAGTGAGGAAAAAAGTTCGGGTCAAGTTAAAGAAACTACAATTTTCATTTTACTTCTCCGCTAAATACGTGGACAAAGGCGTTATATCAATCTAGACGGATTGTATAATTACAATTGATGCAATATGCCAATGCAAACCGTAGATATTCTAGCTTTAAAAATATCTCATTTGATCTGAATGTTCTAATAAACAACACATTTCGTAAGCTACCATGATGCAATTTTATGAAATAATTAGATTTTACACAGATACGTTTTGTTTAAAGGATTTGTGCATATTCATGTATCAACTCAGATTTGTAGGAATTATAATTTAGTTTTCCGCGAATGAAAAGTAAAACTTATATACCTTTTTTATTAATTGAAACTGATAGCGCATAATTTATTTTTTTAACAGGACATAGCAAAAGTATATCACATAGAGTAACAACAAAACATGGATCAAGTCATGTTATAAAAGTGGGTCATATATTTGGTCGTTTCCGTAGACTTGGTGTAAGACTGGTTGGTCGGGGAATTTTATACGACGAACATTGTAAGTATTGTCTTATCCTCAGAACAACAAATTATCTACCATATAGCACTGCCCAAGCACTTGGCAAAATAATGTTTCCCAGTAGTTCTTTACCAACAATACATGCATATATACTGAGTCAGAGTTTTTTTTAGAATCGATGATTGATGGCATGTTGCAATGTTTAATAGTTTCATCCTATCCAGTATATTCTCTTTTTCTGAGACAATCTAGATATTCAACTATCCTATCCCAGTCACACATTTATATCTATATGACTTAGTGCTAATAAATAGAGGATATATTAAGTATTCGCTAATTTAGTAATTTACCACACTGTATCTTATTTAGATATCTCAGTTGCTCTGAAATACAAGAAATAATACTTAAGACCTTTGTTTTTATTGCTCCCAAAATTTTAAATTATATGGCTTTCCAATCTTTCGATTTTGAGCGTACCTACATTTTATATCTACGTTTTTATGTGAATGCAACAGTTGGTATTTTTTTTTTTTACATTTTGGTGTTCAATAAAATATTTGTTCAATTATGTTAAACACTGATCGTCAACAAATTCCACCAATTAAAAAAAAAGAATAACCATATTT
The DNA here is from genome assembly GCA_002080005.1 of Gigantidas platifrons. NCBI lineage: Eukaryota > Metazoa > Mollusca > Bivalvia > Mytilida > Modiolidae > Gigantidas > Gigantidas platifrons. Next base: position 121,170 of record MJUT01049015.1, on the reverse strand, counting down.
GTGCATATGTCCTAAGGCAGAACATGGATTGCCAATATTATATGTCATGGTAACTTTTTATGATCAGTGAGTTGAGGTGCGAGATGATTGTTCGTTATGTTGGGATTGTTTTCATAGCAAGCTCTTTTACATCAGACCATGTATTGTTTTCCATTCTTAACGTTTAGAACAAGAAATTTTATTAACATATAAATTTTTTTTTTTTTTTTTTAGATATATTACAATTTTTATTATGTCATAGATTACAAGATAGAGGGAAAATATATGCAAATATTCAAATCTCTGAAATCGTGCCATAGACATAATGGTGACATTGGTAACTGTTTACTAGTCCTTCAAAGAAGAGGCATGCTAGGAAAATGACACATATTTAAGAAGTACGGCTGTGGATATGGTCTTGGTATTACCTTCGTCAAAAAGGGGATTGTTCATATGCCACTCTGTATGTTATTTAGATATCTTGAATTCTCTGAAATACAAAACAATAATAACAATTTAATGCAACGGTTGGTATTATGTTTACATTTTGGAGTCCAATAAGTTACTTGTTTAGTTATGATAAACAGTTATAGGTAACAATTCCAAAAATAAAAATGAAAAAAAAAATAATAACCATATTTCTGTGCATGTCTTATGGCAGAACCTTATTTTACTAACATAACACTTTGAATCTATGATATATTACATTTTGTCATAGATTACAAGATAGAAGGAAAATATATGGAAATATTCAAAGCTCTGACATATTGCCATAGACACCACAGGGACATTGGTAACTGTTTACCTATCCTTCAAAGAGGAGGCATGATAGGAAAACGACACATATTTAAGAAGTACGGCTGTGGATATGGTCTTGGTATTACTTTTATTAAAAAGGGCATTGTTCATGAAAATAATTGTAAGTGAAATATATCAGAATAACTTTTAATTGTATGTATGTATATATATCAGATTATCATTGATAGTAACATTGTACGTTCATGTTAGAAAAATTATAATAGCACTAGATATGAAATCTTCTATTGTAAGCACGTTTATCTGAAATCGAGTCCACCAGTAAGTGAGAGAAGAAAACGAACGCATTAAAAAACCCAAACTGCGCGATATTCGTAAGATTTAAAGACAATTCTTACACTTCCAAATTATTGTATGTTCAAAATTAAATGAAAAATGATAATATACGTATCAATATACTTAAGTGGTTAGGCCACATTTATATAAAATTATGATTCAAACATTCAGTATATTATATGACGTTTATCTACAGTTTACAGAATTACTGTCCGACGCCAACGCTTCATTCATTATATGACAGTATGTGTTGACGAGTATAAGAGCGCAGGCAGATGTTTAATACAACTGCAACAACAGAAAATGCTGGGAGTTGCTCATACTTACAAAACATCTACAACTGTCCATCATGTTGAACACCATGTAACGCATTCTAGATTCAAAATAGTTGGCCGAACAGTCAACTATAACGGACATGGTGAGTATTAAAATATTTCAAATCATTTATTGTTGATTTTCATAAAATATATTATACTCAGGTTTCCGACAGATATAAAAAACTGATATATCGATATCACTATACATCGATATATATGTATAAAACTGTCCAATAGCGGAAAACATGAACTAACTATGACTTATCACTGGTGTTTTAACATGTCTCCCATTCCGTGTATATATATGTATATATAGTGCTAAGATATTGTCAAGAGACATCCGACGCGTTACGTAATGTCGTGTATAAATCTTTAGTGTTTGAATCCATCAAATTGTGTTTAAACTTGTCTTGAAATGTACATTTTCATTAGTAAATGTTTATTGCTGCTTCTTCTAATCCGATGCCTTACATTATATGTCTTGAAATTATCTCCTTTTGTTTTATTAATATGAACGTACATTTAGAATGTCACATTATTGAACAGCGTAACATCGATTTGATTGCTTCTGAGAGTCTACGTTATTCCTTATACCAAAATTCGTCTGATTTTAAGACTTCGAAAAATGTTAAGATTTAAAGTTAGAAATAGTACAGTAGTAAATTGAAGAGATCTTTAATTGTCTATAAATCTAGATAATATTTCTTTTTATTTTCAGATTATATACTAAAGTGCAGAAAGAAACGCTTCAACAAGTTATGGAAACGTTGCATACATCAACATAATCGCATCAGTATTTGCATGAAAAAACTCCACAGATTCTACACACGTCAGACGACAGGTAATTTTTCTTAAATAAAAAATATTACTTACAATCATTTTTTTTTACTGTAAGTACTACAATAGTAAAACATTTGTATTGCTGGTTCATTATTAAACACTGATTTAACTATAATAATATAAGAGATTAGTTGATTGTTCTCCAGCTACTATGCATGATAAACTGTTGCTTACTATGAGCTGCTGAAAAGTTCTTTTTACGAGTAAGGAATATTGCATGATCCATTCAGTGAGACATGCATTTACGTCCCGTCCTTAGAGTTGTGGCTTTGACTTACCCCCTACAGTTAACCGATGCCATATCTGGAGAGGTTGCACCTCGCAGCAGATAAATTTGGTCCTTTTTGTAACCGAAGGTACACTTAGGAGTAAAATAATGGAGTAAAATAATGGGTAAAATGTAAATATCAAACACGTTATATATGTACTACTGTAATATGATATGTACAATGTATAATACTCACCTTAATTCTGACAGTATGGTGAAACTAATTTGGATAAGAATACACAACAAATTAGAATTGTATTTGCTTTGTTATATTCAATTATGAAAGGTACTATGATATATGCGTATTATACATGGCCAATAACTGGAGTAAATATGAATGTAACGCTCACATGATGTATAATTGCCCAACTTTGTATGATGCATTCTTTATCACTATTGTTCGTTTCCTGTATAAATGATATCTGCATGCGATATCTACGTGAATGTTTATTCGTTGATTATTTAAGAGTTTGCATTTCTGAAAAGACTACATAAACTTTTTTGACAACGTTCGTCAGGTAATTCCGACACTCCATATTTTCATTAATTGTCAATAGACTATATGCTCCTAGTTTCGTCTACACCAAGACCGCTTTGGTTGGGTAATTAATAGGAAAGATTGAAGATACTAAAAGGGGAACCCATAAGCTGTAAATCGGAGGACAGACAAAACAATGGTGAACGGACACAAGGACAAACAATGATCTACTATAAACTAGACAGAAAACTAAAGATCAAGTAATACGCACTCAACTACAATCCGGGGTTGAACTCAGGTAGCCCGGAATGGTTAACAAATTATGATCTATTAGTGTGCGTGGTTCGAGCGTGGCAGATCATTGGTTTGATACACGCTTTCTTTTTCTAGACGGTTCGCATAGTTACAGTTGATACAATCTGTCAATGCAAAATGTAGATATTACACTTTTAAAGATTCCCATTTGATCCGAATTTACCAATAAACAACACATTTCGTTAGCTAGCATAATCCAATTTTAGACAATGATTAGTTTTTACACATATTCTTCTAAATTAAAAGATCTATTGATATTCAACTCAGATTTGAGGGTATTATAATATTTTACACGAATGAAAAATAAAACGTATCCTTTTTTCTATTAATTGAAACTAATTTATTTCTTTAAACAGGGTATAGCAAAAATACATCACATAAAGTAACAATCAAACATGAACATAGTCATGTAATAAAAGTCGGTCATATCTTTGGCCGTTTCCGTAGACTTGGTGTCAAACTGGTTGGTCGAGGTATTTTATACGACGGACAATGTAAGTATTGTCTTATCCTCTAACAAGTTATGCAACATACAGCATTGTCAAAATAGTTAAGAAAACAAACGTTAGAGAATAACGAAGGGGCAATCAAGAATGGACAATCCAGAGAAATTGGCAACACTGGGTACACAAAACACAAGATGAAGACAAACAACACAATATGTGATGGACACCACTATAGGCAAACAAGCACAAATAACGTAAATAACGACATGATCTCACTATTCGCTAATTTAGTGCATATGCCACTCTGTATGTTATTTAGATATCTTGTATTATGTTTACATTTTGGAGTCCAATAGGTTTTTTGTTTAGTTATGATAAACAGTTATAGGCAACAATTCCAAAAATAAAAATGAAAAAAAATAATAACCATATTTCTGTGCATGTCTTATGGCAGAACCTTATTTTACTAACATAACACTTTGAATCTATGATATATTACATTTTGTCATAGATTACAAGATAGAAGGAAAATATATGGAAATATTCAAAGCTCTGACATATTGCCATAGACACAACAGGGACATTGGTAACTGTTTACCTGTCCTTCAAAGAGGAGGCATGATAGGAAAACGACACATATTTAAGAAGTACGGCTGTGGATATGGTCTTGGTGTTACTTTTATTAAAAAGGGCATTGTTTATGAAAATAATTGTAAGTAATTGTAAATATATCAGAATAACTTTTAATTGTATAAATGTATATATATATCAAATTATATTTGATGATAACATTGTACGGGCATGTCAAAAGAATTTTCATAGCATCGAATATGATTTCTGTCAGTTTAAGCAATAAAATAATATCGGTATTAGACATGTGTAACTTAAATTGAGCCTAACTTTCCCATAAAATATATTTCCCGCGTCCACCAGTCAGTGAGAGAAGAAAACGAACGCATCACATAACCCAAATAGTAGCGGAATTCGCAAAATTGAATGACCATTCTGACATATGCAAATTATTGTATATTGAAAATTAAATCACAAATGATATTGTATGTCTCAAAAATACCTCACTTGGATCGGCCACATTTATAAAATTATGATTCAACCATTCAGAATCCTTAAAGATAAGCTTATTTTCAGTCTACAGAATTACTGTCCGACGCCAACGCTTCATTCATTATATGACAGTATGTGTTGACGAGTATAACAGCGCAGTCAGATGTTTAACACAACTACAAAAACAGAAAATGCTGGGAGTTGCTCACACATACAAAATATCTACAACTGTCCATCATGTTGCTCACCACACAACACTCCATTCTGGATTCAGGATAGTTGGTAGAAAATTCAACTATGGAGGACATGGTGAGTATTATAATATTTCAAAAAGTTTGTTAAGTGTCTAATCCTTTGCCCTATATTATAGAAAGAACGTATGATCACCCTTTTCTTTTATTAATATTAACTAACATTTAGAATGTCAAATTTTTTAACAGCACAACATGGCTTTGATTGCTGCTGATTGTCATCGTTTACTAATTTATTACACCAAAATTCGTCTGATTTTAAGACATCGAAAAATGTCCGGCAGTAAAGTAAATTGAAGTGATCATTAGTTGTCTGCATAAATTTACGTATTGCTTCATTTATTTTCAGTTTATGTACTAAAGTGCAGAAAGGAACGCTTCAACAAGCTATGGAAGCGCTGTATAGATCGACATAATCGCATTAGTATTTGCATGAAAAATCTCCATAAACTGTACAGACAGCGGTCGAGAGGTAATTCCTTCAATAAAAAAAAACAGTATTTACAATTGTTGTTCCCTGGAAGTTATATTGTAGTAAAACATTTAGTTATAGTAATATGGGTGATTAGTTGATTGTTGTGTAAACGTCTTGTAGCAGCATAGCAGTTGACGAGAAAAAGTTAATAAAAATAAAATCGTCCACCTAAATGTGTTAATATGTCTATTTTTGTTCCTTGTAACAAGTCACTAACGACTATTTATGACAAACTGTTGTTAACTATGAGCTACCGGAAGTTGTTTTTTATGTGTGATATACACTATACCCGAGACACTCATTTACGTTCCATACCGATGCGAATTCTCCATTTGCTTTATCCAACATTACTAACAGATGCCCTAATCTGAGGGTTTATCTCCCGCATCGTTGAAACCCGATTAATATGTTTAATATGTTTACCACTGTAATATTATTAGTATAATACTCATCTTATTTGTAGTGTTATGATTAAACCAGTTTTGATGAGTATGCACAACAAAATAGAAATGTTATTCCTTTTTTGTTATATTCAATTACGATTTGGACTATGAAAGAGATGCGTACAATAGATTGCCAATAATGGTAATATATCTGAATTCAAAAGAATAAAATGATGCTTAATAGCACTTCTTTATATGATGCATTTTTACCATTTATCATGAGAGACCGTCGTGGCCGTGATCGCATGGTAGTTGGATTTACAACGACCTATGCAATCAGTGCTTATCACCACTCATTTTGTGAGTTCGAATATCGATTATGGTAATGTGTACAACATTATGTGATAAAGTTTGTCAGTGACTTGCGACAGGTAGGTGGTTTTTTCCGGATGCTTGATCCGGTTTCCTCCACCAATATAACTGACTGACACGATATGACTGAAATATTGTTGAATTGGCGCTAAACACCATACAACCTAATCCTAGCCATTTATTATGATTATGAACATAAGTGCACGTTTCCCATTTAATTATGAAATTCTAATCATTCGTTCCATGTTTAAGTTGTCTGTTGTATTGTGAATAATAACTGTTTCCCTGTTGATTATTGTCTAAATTGCTGCATTATCGTCAAGTGTCGAGTATTTCGGAATACATTCATGAAAACAAGTTTACACGCACATATTATTATTATTGTTATTATTACAATTCTTCTATAGCGCTTAATCTAAAACAATGTTACTCTAAGCGGTTTACAGTGCATAAAATACAATATACATGTACAATAAAACATATATCAAGAAATGACATAATGAGATAAAAATGTCAAATTGAAAAACTAGTCCAAATCAAAAAGTATATACAAAAAAATGTACATATATACAACATATAGAGCTCTAAAATACGTAGGAATTTAAAAAAAATAAAAAAAAGAAAAGAAAAAGGGGAAAAAATTGAACTTAGATATTTTTAAGAACAAAATATGATAGACTCTAGGTTAAAGTTAAAAATTCATACTGACACAATTTAGGCAAAACTTTGGCTTTATCACAGAATAATGAACTAAAATATTATTAAGAACAAAATATGATAGACTAAATAAAATAGGTTATAGCTAAAAATTTATACTGTCACAATATAGGCAAACTTTGGCTCTATCACGGAATAATGAACAAAAACAGATGATACCTTGTCATAAACATACATATAAGAAAGGCATCTCCTATTAAAAAGTTAATGGCACTATAACTGATATCACTGGAAAGAAAAATTCATATTCAACAAAACAAATTTAAAAACTTAAACATGCTTGTCTGAAAAAATGAGTCTTTAGTTTCTTTTTGAAAACGTTCACTGGCTGTACATTTCGAAGTTCGTTCGGCAAATCGTTCCACAGAGAGGCGGCTGCTTTATCGAATCTCCTTTCTTCATAACTCTTAGTTCGCACAATTGGTGCTACAAGTGTTGTGTTGTTTTCGGATCTTAATGATCTTGCTGGCTTGTATATATTCACAAGTTCTTCTAAGTATAACGGTGCCTCTTGTTTCAACGCTTTAAATACAGAGTAAGACTTGGTATTGCACTCGGTAATGTATGGGCAGTCAGTGCAGTCTCTAGAGTCGGAGTAATGTGATCGTGTTTCTTTCGCCTTGTAACGACTCTAGCAGCTGTGTTCTGAATTCTACATATGTAGAAGTTGATAAATAATGACACTTTAATAAACCATTAGAATATTTTGATTTCTAGAAGTAAAAGAAACTAGAATATAAAAGGTCGAAACAGTTTGCTTTCAACTGCAAGCAAATGCAACCTGGATATGTAATTGTTCTGTAGCGTGGTATTCTCCAGGTATACAGAGACATCTACGTCCTTTACAATTGATGTTGGTTTCGTACTTTTTTATTCAATTGATCGACCCAGTCTTGGGGTGTTTCATACATGTAATTGTACCTATTTTATAAACATGTATTTTTTCAGGAAATCACAGAGCTTCATCACATGAAGTAACAGTAGAACATGGATATGGTCATGTAATAAAAGTCGGTCATATCTTTGGTCGTTTCCGCAGACTTGGTGTCAGGCTGGTTGGTAGAGGTATTTTATACGGAGGATATTGTAAGTATTGTCTTATCTTGTGAAAACGTGTTTATTGCCGCTATGTTTTCATATTATTAGAGACATTTACATTAATTGATAACGATATAATGACTTTGCTACTGCCATAAAAACAAAGTGTACCTTTGATAGAAACATTGTTTCATTTGATTGTGTCTAAGAATAGTTTGACGATACCAAAGGGGTAATCAGAATCCGTAATTCGAACGACAGGCAATACAATCGACAACAGAAAATGTCAAAAGGGCAAACAACGATTTACAAAACATTACATAAAACCAAAGATCGAGTAATACGAACCCTACTAAAAACCGGAGGTGAGTTTAAGTCACGGCGAGATAATATGATTACAGCGAGTCCACCATATTTGAACTTAACATCAGTTTCCGGTATATCAACCACTTGTATGTCAGACCGTTTTGCGATCTATATGATACTTTTTAATGTGGTGCAGTTTATCATGACTTGTTTTTTCTGGGTTTCTTCCAAACAACTGAAATATTGTTAAATGTGTCCTAACTCTATTTTAGGTGGGTCGGTACTTGTTGCCATAACAGTAAAACATGTTTTTATAAGTCATAGCGCCCACGTAAACTAAATTAGTTATAACATATTTGAATATATTATTAGATGATTAATCTCTTCATGTATATTTTCTCTAGGAAACAGATCACAATATTTTTTTGTTTGATTTATATCTCGCTAATCGATTGGGTTCTGGTAATCCTATTATAGATTAACATTATATATCTGTATGTAAGTGCTCAGAGAATACCACTGCTTACCCTTCCGCTGCACCTGAGTTCACCCCCGGTTTTCAGTGGGGTTCGTGTAACTTGATCTTCACTTTTATATGTGTGTTTTGTAGATCGTTGTTTGTCCTTTTGTACTTTTTCTTTTGGACATTGTGTTCTCTGTTCTTCTTCGATATAAGGATTTTGATTGCCCCTTTGGTATCTTCAAACTCTTCTTTGCAAGTTTGATTCCGGTACATGTTGAGGTGTGCATGTTCTAACATTGGGTTTCCTCCACCAATAAAGTGAGTGAGTGATTGTTGTTTAACGCCAATTCAGCATTATCATGTGACGATGATGAGATCCGCTTTGTACTAGACCAACACGGTAAGTTGGATATTTATAGTGCTAGCTCACTGAAACGAATGTTCGCGGGTAGACATGTCGCTCCACACGGACACATTATTCTGATTCGGGGTCAACCCATCTTTGCTCATACTCCTTAATGCTGCGTGCCTGGCGGAGAAACAACAAATACCAATTGTATAGTATTTGCTTTGACCCGACAAAGGCTCGATCCCACGACTTACCGCACTCGAGGCGAACACGCTAACCATTACGTCACCGATGCGGTTTCTCCAGCAATAAAACTGACAACTATAACTCCAATGAAATATTGCTGAAAGTAGCATTAAACAACCATGTGCATACTATTAAAGAACACCGTTGCCAAGGAGACGATGTGTATTAATGTTTACTCATTTTGTTACAGATTACAAGATACATGGAAAATATATCAAAATATTCAAAGCTTTGAAATTGTGCCACCGACACCATGATGAAATTGTTAATTGCTTACCTGTCCTTCAAGAAAATCATCTGCTGGGTAAAGGACATGTATTTAAGAAGTACGGCTATGGATATGGTCTTGGTGTTACCTTCGTCAAAAAGGGAATTGTTTATGAAAAGAGATGTGAGTTAAAGATATCTGATTAATTTTCTAATTATAGTTCAAGTTAAATATTACCTTAATTTTGAATGAATACTTATAGCGCGGGATATTATTTGTACTAGTTTTATATACTAAACTAATATCGGTTTGAAACTGGAAAGCCAAATTAACCTGATAATAAAATATAATATCTCAATCCACCAGTCAAAGAGAGAAGAAAAGAACATTTCATATAACATATAACACAGAAACATTAACAAGTCTGAAGGGCTATTTTTTCAAATGTTTAATTTTATTTGTATGTTTAAATATTCAGTACTATTAAAATGACAATTTATACTGTGTGTCTCAGCTTACAAAGGCCGGTTTTGGTCAAAATTATATAGTAATGATGAAAATGTCCATTCTCTTTTTTTTTAATTCCATTTTACAGTCTACAGAATTACTGTCCGACGCCAACGCTTCATTCATTATATGACAGTATGTGTTGACGAG
>MJUT01049015.1:91665-103690 GCA_002080005.1 Gigantidas platifrons | reverse complement strand
CCGGTATTGGTAGAACATAGAGGAAAGAAAAAAAATCAACGTAAAAACTAAACGATCCACCGTTATTTGAGAAATGGACGTATCATAATTGTGAACTAGATCGTGATGAGGGCCGTATAATTTTTGTAGCGATGACTTCAATATAATATAAAATAATATGTGAAATATAAAATATCAAACATGGTACTACTGTAATGAGGTGAGTATAATACGCAATTTATTTCGCGTACTATGATTCAATCATAATATATTTAATAGTGAAATGGACTATGTAATAGGTACGCAGTATACATGGTTCAATTACTGTTTCAAAGTCAACTATTTAGTATTTCAGAATATACTTAACGAAGAAAGGTTTATGCACACATATGTCTGCGTATATAAATAATGAGAATTGTACGAACCTACAGAATATTTTGATTTCTGGAGGTAAATCGAGCTAGAAGGTAAAATGTCAAAATAATGGCTTACAAATGCAGCCTTTCAGGGTCATTTAAAGTTAATGAAGGTGAGAAAAGTTTGAAGATAATTAAAAACCGTAAATGGAAGAATGTTAAAAGACCATATAATGGCTAGCAGAAAAAAATGTTAGCAATGATCTACAAAAATTGAAGCAGAAAACTGAAGATTATATAACATGAACCCCACGAAAAGCCAGGAGTTGAACTCGGGTGTTCCGAAATGGCAAGCAGTTTTTATTCCAGTGGTGACACCTGTTGTGTTATTGATAAACAACACGAACATCATGTGATATGGAAAGCGTATTGAAATTCTCCAAATACGGTAGAGACATGTACTTCACTTCCAATGGATGTTGGTTGAATGCTTATTTATCCAATAATCGTACCGAGTTCAGGTAATTTCATTTTGCTTTTTTCAACAGGGAATCACAGAGCTACATCGCACAAAGTAACAATAAAACATGGATATAGTCATGTGATAAAAGTCGGTCATATATTTGGTCGTTTCCGCAGACTTGGTGTCAGGCTGGTTGGTAGAGGTATTTTATACGGAGGATATTGTAAGTACATGTATTGTCTTATCTTGTGAAAACGTGTTTATTGCCGCTATGTTTTCATATTACCGGTATTAGAGACATTTACATCAATTGATAACGATATAATGACTTTGCTACTGCCATAAAAACAAAGTGTACCTTTGATAGAAACATTGTTTCATTTGATTGTGTCTACGAATAGTATGACGATACCAAAGGCGTAATCAGAATCCGTAAATCGAACGACAGGCAATACAATGGACAACAGAAAATGTCTAAAGGACAAACATCGATTTACAAAACATTACATAAAACCACAGATCGAGTAATACGAACCCTACTAAACACCGGAGGTGAGTCTAAGTCACGGCGAGATAATATGATTACAGCGATTCCACCATATTTGAACTTGACATCAGTTTCCGGTATATCAACCACTTGTATGTCCGACCGTTTTGCGATCTATTTGATACTTTTTAATGTGGTGCAGTTTATCATGACTTGTTTTTTCTGGGTTTCTTCCAAGCAACTGAAATATTGTTAAATGTGTCCTAACTCTATTTTAGGTGGGTCGGTACTTGTTGCCATAACATTTTTTTAAAAGTCATAGCGCCCACGTAAACTAAATTAGTTATGACATATTTGAATATATTATTAGATGATTAATCTCTTCATGTATATTTTCTCTAGGAAACAGATCACAATATTTTTTTATTTGATTTATATCTCGCTAATCGATTGGGTTCTGGTAATCCTATTATAGATTAACATTATATATCTGTATGTAAGTGTTCAGAGAATACCACTGCTTACCCTTCCGCAGCACCTGAGTTCACCCCCGGTTTTCAGTGGGGTTTCGTGTTACTTGATCTTCACTTTTATATGTGTGTTTTGTAGATCGGTGTTTGTCCTTTTGTACTTTTTCTTTTGGACATTGTGTTCTCTGTTCTTCTTCGATATACGGATTTTGATTGCCCCTTTGGTATCTTCAAACTCTTCTTTGCAAGTTTGATTCCGGTACATCTTGGGGTGTGCATGTTCTAACATTGGGTTTCCTCCACCAATAAAGTGAGTGAGTGATTGTTGTTTAACGCCAATTCAGCATTATCATGTGACGATGATGAGATCCGCTTTGTCCTAGACCAACACGGTAAGTTGGATTTTTATAGTGCTAGCTCACTGAAACGAATGTTCGCGGGTAGACATGCCGCTCCACTCGGACACATTATTCTGATTCGGAGTCAACCCGTCTTTGCTCTTACTCCTTAATGCTGCGTGCCTGGCGGAGAAACAACAAATACCAATTGTATATTATTTGCTCTGACCCGACAAAGGCTCGATCCCACTACTTACCGCACTCGAGGCGAACACGCTAACCATTACGTCACCGATGCGGTTTCTCCAGCAATAAAACTGACAACTATAACTCCAATGAAATATTGCTGAAAGTAGCATTAAACAACCATGTGCATACTATTAAAGAACACCGTTGTCAAGGAGACGATGTGTATTAATGTTTACTCATTTTGTTACAGATTACAAGATACATGGAAAATATATCAAAATATTCAAAGCTTTGAAATTGTGCCACCGACACCATGATGAAATTGTTAATTGCTTACCTGTCCTTCAAGAAAATCATCTGCTGGGTAAAGGACATGTATTTAAGAAGTACGGCTATGGATATGGTCTTGGTGTTACCTTCGTCAAAAAGGGAATTGTTTATGAAAAGAGATGTGAGTTAAAGATATCTGATTAATTTTCTAATTATAGTTCAAGTTAAATATTACCTTAATTTTGAATGAATACTTATAGCGCGGGATATTATTTGTACTAGTTTTATATACTAAAATAATATCGATTTGAAACTGGAAAGCCAAATTAACCTGATAATAAAATATAATATCTCAATCCACCAGTCAAAGAGAGAAGAAAAGAACATTTCATATAACATATAACACAGAGACATTAACAAGTCTGAAGGACTATTTTTTCTAATGTTTAATTTTATTTATATGTTTAAATATTCAGTACTATTAAAATGACAATTTATATTGTGTGTCTCAGCTTACAAAGGCCGGTTTTGATCAAAATTATATAGTAATGATGCAAATTTTCATTCTCTTTTTTAAAAATTACATTTTACAGTCTACAGAATTACTGTCCGACGCCAACGCTTCATTCATTATATGACAGTATGTGTTGACGAGAATAACAGCGCAGTCAGATGTTTAACACAACTACAAAAACAGAAAATGCTGGGAGTTGCTCACACATACAAAATATCTACAACTGTCCATCATGTTGCTCACCACACAACACTCCATTCTGGGTTCAGGATAGTAGGTAGAAAATTCAACTATGGAGGACATTGTGAGTTTTGAAATATTTCAAGTCAAACATAATTGGATTGAACTCAACAAATGTTATTAATCTTATGATTATAGTGTTAGAAGAAACACAAAATGACATGGAAGTATTATTAATTTGATTATTTAATCAATTCTAAAACTGAATTGTCATTTTTAGCCCCTCTAAAACTGTAGTGCCCCGGAAAGGTAAGTAGTCCCTACTCCACTAGTAGAACCCGTCATATTATTTGTGTAAAAATTGCGTCCAGTGATAATTCATATTCGGTTCATGTTAAAACCCATTTATATTTGACTATTGTATATTGATATAGATCAGTGATGGACATCTATAACACAAGAGACATCTAAAGCATTGCGAAATGTCACTTATGCATCTTTAGGTGAAGAAAGACAATATTCCGTCAAAAGAACGTAACTGTTTACATCATCTCCTTTTGTTATATTAACGTAAACTGACAGTTAGAATGTCAAATTATTGAACAGAGTAACATGACTTTGATTGCTGCTGATGTCTTTTACTTATATTCAAATTAGTCCGAATTTAAGACTTCAAAAATGCTAAGAATTGTTATTACATGACTGTAAACTGATTAAGAGGTTTTGAGTACTTGCGATATCACCCTCGCGGCTAAAAATAGATCCTGGCAGGTGTCCGGAAAGTGATAGCACCCTCGCAAGGTATTAAAATAGATGGGGGAAACCCTATTTTTGTTATCCTATCAAATTCGTTCTTTCGTTGTTCAATAACCGATGAGATTGCGCTTACATTTGTTTTTCGGCTTAATCATAAACAAACGCTCCAAAATCGCGGTATTTTATTGGTATGTCAATGAATTCGAAGTAGATAGCAATAAAACATTTTCATGAAATAAAGCAATCATTGATTCTGGAATAGGTTGCTATCTGGTTTATCAACCTTTAAAAACGCATATTCACCTCGCCTTCGGCTCGGTGAAGATTACATTTTTTCATGTTGATAAATCCAGAGAGCAACCTATTCCAAAGTGAATAATTGCATAATCATTATGATAATGTCAGAAATAATGCCGTAATAATTTGAAGGGATCTTTACTTGTCTGTATAAAACTAGATATCATTTGATTTATTTTCAGATTATATACTAAAGTGCAGCAAAAAACGCTTCAACAAACTATGGAAACGTTGCTTACGTCGACATAATCATATTAGTGTTTGCATGACAAGACTCCACAGACTCTTCCGGCAACGATCGGCAGGTAATTCTTTAAGTACCAATCATTACTTACAATATTTTCCCCTGGCAGAAATATTGTAGTAAAACATTTAGCTATAATAATATGAGTGATTAATGGATTGTTGTATAAGCTCCTTGAAAGAAGTATAGCAGCTACATTCATGTCGAGAACAAGTCTGCAAAGAGTAAATCATCCACCTACAAGTGTTAATATGCCTATTGTTGTTCCTTGCAACGAGTCACCCACGGTTATTCACAACAAAATGTTGCTCACTATGTGTGGCTGGAAGTTGGTTGTACGTCTAATTACTATGGTATCATACATTAACGAGATACATTTTCCCGTTACCTACTATTATCGAATTGCGCATTTGATTTATTCAGCACAACAAACGACTCATTTTTTGCTAGGTGTTGTATCTCTAAGAGTTACCCTCGAGATTAAATAAACGTTAGAGAAAACCGGTATTGGTAGAACATAGAGGAAAGAAAAACAATCTACGTAAAAACTAAACGATCCACTGTTATTTGAGAAATGGACGTATCATAATTGTGAACTAGATCGTGATGAGGGCCGTATAATTTGTGTAGCGATGACTTCAATATAATATAAAATAATATGTGAAATATAAAATATCAAACATGGTACTACTGTAATGAGGTGAGTATAATACGCAATTTATTTCGCGTACTATGATTCAATCATAATATATTTAATAGTGAAATGGACTATGTAATAGGTACGCAGTATACATGGTTCAATTACTGTTTCAAAGTCAACTATTTAAGTATTTCAGAATATACTTAGCGAAGAAAGGTTTATGCACACATGTGTCTGTGTATATAAATAATGAGTATTGTACGAACCTACAGAATATTTTGATTTCTGGAGGTAAATCGAGCTAGAAGGTAAAAGGTCAAAATAATGGCTTACAAATGCAGCCTTTCAGGGTCATTAAAATTTAATGAAGGTGAGACAAGTTTGAAGATAATTAAAAACCGTAAATGGAAGAATGTTAAAAGACCATATAATGGCTAGCAGAAAAAAATGTTAGCAATGATCTACAAAAATTGAAGCAGAAAACTGAAGATTATATAACATGAACCCCACAAAAAGCCCGGAGTTGAACTCGGGTGTTTCGAAATGGCAAGCAGTTTTTATTCCAGTGGTGGCACCTGTTGTGTTATTGATAAACAACACGAACATCATGTGATATGGAAAGCGTATTGAAATTCTCCAAATACGGGAGAGACATGTACTTCACTTCCAATGGATGTTGGTGGAATGCTTATTTATCCAAATAATCGTTCCGAGTTCAGGTAATTTCATTTTGCTTTTTTTAACAGGGAATCACAGAACTACATCGCACAAAGTAACAATAAAACATGGATATAGTCATGTGATAAAAGTCGGTCATATATTTGGTCGTTTCCGTAGACTTGGTGTCAGACTGGTTGGTCGAGGTATTTTATACGGCAGATATTGTAAGTATTTCTTTTATTATGAATCTGTATCTATTGCAGCTATGTTTTCATATTTTTTAAAGAATTTTTCCTTAATTGGTTATGCTATAGCGGTTGTGTTACTAAAATTCTCACAAATTGTTCCTTTGATAAAAAAAAATGCGTCCCTTAGATTGTATCTAAGTTTTACATGATAGAGATGAGATGATGATTATTCGCTTTGTTGGGATTGTTTTCATGACCACCTCCCTCACCCCAAGCCATCTATTGCTTTCCGATCTTAACATTTTACTAACATATAACTTTGTATTTTAGATATATTAACATTTTTATTTTGTTATAGATTACAAGATAGAAGGAAAATATATGCAAATATTCAAAGCTCTGAAATCGTGCCACAGACACGATGGTGACATTGGTAATTGTTTACCTGTCCTTCAAAAAAGGGGCATGCTAGGAAAAGGACACGTATTTAAGAAGTATGGCTGTGGATATGGCCTTGGTGTTACCTTCGTCAAAAAGGGAATTGTTCTTGAAAAGAATTGTGAGTGAAATATATATCTGAATAATTTTTTAATATATATATACATATACAAATTATCATCGATGGTAAGATTGTACGTGTGAGTCATAAGAATTCTAATATTTCATCCAGAGTTAGCAATAAAATAATATCGGTTTGAAGATACCAAATGGTAAATCGAAGAAGGACATACAGGACAAACAACGATAAACTAAAGATCGAGTAACACAAACCACATCTAAAAACTAAGGATGAACGCATATGTTCCACATATGGAATAAAATATAATCCATAATATAGTCCACCGGTCAGTGGGAGAATAGTTCGAACACAAATAATAATCCAAAATGTAGCGGCATTTGCAAGCTTGAACGACCATTCTTACACTTGCAAATTATTCCATGATAAAAATTAATTCAGAAATGATATTGTATGTCTCAAAATACCTCACTTGGTTAGACCACATTTATATATTTTATGATGCAAACTTTCATTATCGTTGCAAATAATTATATTTAACAGTTTACAGAATTACTGTGCGACGCCAACGCTTCATTCATTATATGACAGTATGTGTTGACGATTATAACAGCGCAGGCAGATGTTTAACACAACTACAAAAGCAGAAAATGCTGGGAGTTGCCCACACCTACAAAAGATCTTCAACTGTCCATCATATTACACAACACACAACTCTCCAATCTGGATTCAGGATAGTTGGTAGACAATTCAGCTATAGAGGACATGGTAAGTATTACAATATTTCATTTCGTTTATTGTTACGTGTTAATTTTTATAAAATTTCTTATTCTCCGATTCCCGACATATATATAAAGCTCATATGTATTTATCAATATACATCGATATCTTTATGTACAAAGATAAAAGTTTACAACAGCTGAAAACACGAACTAAATATGACTTATCACTGGAGTTTATACGTCTTTAGTGTTTGAATCCATCAAAATGTTTTTTCGTTTAAACTTGTCGAGTTGAAATGTAGATTTTTTCCCATAAGCGGTTCTTACTGCTTATTCTAATCCGTTGGCTTATATTGTATGTGTTTAAGTGATATATAATATTCTTTGTTTTATTTATATGAACTTACATTTAGAATACCCCGGTATCACATTATTGATTAGCGTAACATCGATTGTGATTACTGCTGATAGTAAACGTTATTCGATATACCAAAATTCATCTGATATGTAAGACTTCGAAATATGTGAAGCATTAACACCAGAAATACTTTAATTGTCTGTATACATCTAGATATTTTTCATTTATTTCCAGTTTATATACTAAAATGCAGAAAGAAACGCTTCAACAAGCTATGGAAACGTTGCATCAATCGACATAATCATATTAGTGTTTGCATGAAAAGACTCCACAGACTCTTCCGGCAACGATCGGCAGGTAATTCATTAAATGCCAAATGTTATTTAAAATGACTTTTATTTGTACTACAGTAGTAAACCATTCTTATATGTGGTTCCTTGTTAACTGCTGCATTAACTATAATGGTATGGGTGATTAGTTGATTGCTGTCTGATCACCATTGAATAGTATTACAACTTTATGCATGAAGGAGAACAACTTACAAACAGTAACTCGTTCATGCAAAAAGTGCTAATATACCTACTTTTTCACTTGTAACGGGTCACCAACGACTACTCATGACAGCTGTTGCTCACTATGAGTTGATGAAAGTGCAATGAGTATGGTATTCTCTATACCTAAGAAACTGATTTACGTTTTATACTAATTCGGAGGGTTTATACCACGCATCGGTGAAACTCGATTACATTTCTATACACGGGGGTTCCCGTGGCATTAAAATATAACGTAAAATGAAAATGTAAGACACGCTATATATGTACCACTGTAATACGGTATGCATATCACTCATCTTATTTGTCATGCTATGATTAAGCCAGTTTGAATGGGTATACACACCAAAATAGAAATGGTATTTGCTTTAGCTCGGTGTTCGGTAATTTTGTTACCCTTAATTATTTATATTCAATTACGAATTGAACTATGAAAGATGTCCATACTATACATTGCCAATAACGGTAATATATTATAATGCAAAATGGATAATATGAAGTTTGATAGCACATCTTTATATGATGTACTATCCACCATTCATCATGATTATGAAAAATTTACATTCCCTATTTAAATGTGAAATTGTATTAGTTCCATATTTAAGTTGTCTGTAGTTTTGTGAATAACTGCTTCTTTGTTCTAGATTTCGAGATTTCTGTCTTATCGTCAAGTGTTGAGCATTTCAGAATATATTCAGAATGACAACAAGTTTACACACAAATATGTAGACGTTTTTAAATAATGGCACTTGAATGA
Organism: Gigantidas platifrons; assembly: GCA_002080005.1. Classification (NCBI taxonomy): domain Eukaryota; kingdom Metazoa; phylum Mollusca; class Bivalvia; order Mytilida; family Modiolidae; genus Gigantidas; species Gigantidas platifrons. The sequence goes on along the minus strand of MJUT01049015.1, from coordinate 94,754 downwards.
ACCTTTGACATATTTTAATTTCTAGTAATAAATTGAGGCTAGAATGCAACTGTTGAAACAGTTTGCTTTCAACACCATATAGCATGGGTATGTAAAGGTTTTGTAACGTTTAATGAACATGATATTCTCCCAGTACAGAGAGACATATACGTCTTTTACAATGGATGCTTAGTTTCTACTTCGTTATTCAATTTAACGTCCCGGTCTATTGAGGTTTCATAATTGTACCTATTGTATATACAATTTTTTTCAACAGGACATCATAGAGCTTCATCACATAAAGTAACAATAAAACATGGATACAGTCATGTAATAAAAGTCGGTCATATCTTTGGTCGTTTCCGTAGACTTGGTGTCAGACTGGTTGGTCGGGGAATTTTATACGGCGGATATTGTAAGTATTGTCTTAACCCGCGAAAACTATTGCCATTATTGTAGCTATGTGTTCATATTATTAAAGAGATTTACATTAATTGATAACGATACAATGACTTTGTTACTAAGATAAAAGCAAATAGTACCTTTGATATAAAAACTCCTTCATTTGATTGTCACAGCTAGATAATATCATTACAGCTATGCCACAGTATTTGGATGTAACATCACTTTAAGACTTCTATTCCCGCCCATGTTGAGATGTATTTGATAAATATTAATGTGTTGCAGCTTTTCACTGACTTGCCACCAGATGGTTGGGTTTCCTTAAACCAACTGACATATTGTTAAATGTGGCATAACCCTATTTTAGCTGAATGCTTATTAAATCATCCAATTAAACTTTGTGGTATTGTCCTCTCACATTTACAATTGGTCGGTACTTGTTGAAATATCAATCAAATATATATATATAACAAATAAGGCCTAAGTAACATTAAATGATCTTTGATTTCACTGTTCGATCTCTTCATGCATATTTTGTCTGGGAAACAGATCACAAACATTTGTGTTTGATTTATTTCTCGAAGCTAAACTTAACAAAAAAGATGATCCACGGTCGGGTTCTGGGGATTCTATTATAGATTTGCATTAAATATGCAAGTGCTCAGCGAATATCAAGACGAAGGTTTGCAAGTTCGACTCCGGTTCGTGGTGAGGTGTGCTCGTTCCAACCTTCGGTTTCCTCCACCAATAAAACTGACAGCCATAACTTAAAGCATCATTAAATAACAATGTGAATTTTAAAAGGAAACAAGAAAACCGTTGCCAAGGAGACGTTGGTATTAATGATTGTTCATTTTATTACAGACTACAAGATACATGGACAATATATGAAAATATTCAAAGCTCTGAAATTGTGCCACAGACACCATGATGAAATTGTTAATTGCTTATCTATTCTTCAAAAAATGGGTTTGCTTGGGAAAGGGCACATATTTAAGAAGTACGGCTATGGATATGGTCTTGGTGTCACCTTCGTCAAAAAGGGAATTGTTTATGAAAAGAATTGTAAGTTAAAGATATCTGATTATACTTCAAAATATTGTTAAATTGTACGTAAAGTTAAAATGAATACTTATAGCACGGGATATGATTTCTACTAATTGTATATACTAAAATAGTATCGGTTTGAAACATGTTAAGGAGTAATACCACTAAAGAATTCTCCATAGCCTTCTATGTTAAATAAAATCTTTTTGAGCTTTCATACAGGATTCATCTTAAATTTAATCTAAGTGATACTCATGTCTCATGGAAGAGGTACCTAATTGGAAGCTTTATTCCGAAAATCAACATACATTTAATGGCATATAAGAAAAACAGACAGTCCGAAGATGTCTACTGTCAAAAATCCTACTTTCACTTTCGAATTAATACAAATTCACGTGGTTTCCTTCCAATGCAATCAATTTTTTATTTTAAACCACAAGGACATCAAATATGGGCTTAACATTATTCTAAAATCTGTAGGTTTCTGCTGACATTCAGTATTTTGCTGTATCTATTAGGGTTTATTTTTTATCCAACAATGTAGGAATCCATTTTGTGTTTACGTACTACTTTCCCGTACGTTCTTTTCGACTGGTACCCATGTTTAGTGGTATTACACCTAAGAGCAATACAAACTTGTTTCTCTAACCTTTTATTTACCTTATTTATATTCCTAAATCAATATCCAGTCAAAAAAAACTATATCAGGTATATGGCAGTCCAATATTTGCAAGAATTAATGTCCATATACAAAGGTACCCCCATGAAGTTTTTGATGAAAAAATCTGATTTTTCAGCTGTTTAGTTCAGATTGTGAAATAATATAACAATGACTTTTTATCTTAATATATTACAGTTATTAAGCTGATTTTCAACACAATAAGCAACATATGACATGTATTTATGCGTCATTTGTACATTTAACATCTAATTAATATGAAAAAAAATATTTTAAGCTGACCCCCCCCTTTTTTTTGGTCTCATAGAAATGATCTCACAGTATACTAAACTATGTTAATTCATGCTATGTTCCCATTAATTATGCATTTTAAGACATTTAATAAGACCCAATACCTAGATATTAAGCAAAAATTACTTCAAACTGCCCCAAATTGGTAAAAGTATGATTGTTGATTTTCAGGTTTCTGTTATTTCTTATGACCTGCAACTATAATTTCTCTCAAAACTCAATAACTGTGTGTTTCTTGTTAGCCTGTTGCACAAATGTACATTTACAGTCAAGTTATACACTAAAATATAAAATCCACATTGACAATTTGAAAAATTAACAGTAAATGTCCAGTGACAAATGCAATTTTCCTGGGATCACTAAAATTACCTGGTTTTAAATACATAATTCTTAAATAAAGCTGCTTTCTATAGCCTTATATTGTTTCATGTGCACATTTTACATGTGTTCTAACTATAACTACCCAAATTTATGAGGAAAAATATGTAGGATTAGAAAATTTTCAAAAATGGTATCACCATATACCATATTTGAAGTCGACTAAATGCTGCAACATGAAATTGTTAAAATTGAACACTTCCGGTTATCGCCATGTTTGGATAGAAGTGTGAAAAATCTCTCTTGAAAAACCATTCAATCTGCGCTATAAAGTCATGGAAAAATTTGTCGGATGTGCGAAAGAGGGACCAAC
>MJUT01049015.1:64295-79231 GCA_002080005.1 Gigantidas platifrons | reverse complement strand
TTACCCAATTACTGGAAAGATGTGCAAACAGTAAAAATTTGGCAAAAAATTTGAATTAAAATTTCTTAAAACTATAGCATATAATTTAAGATAATAAAAATTTCGAGAAGAAAAATAATATCAACCTGTATTGATTACCCAATTTCTGGAATGATGTGCAAAAAATGCAATTTAAAAAATAAGATTCTGCAGAAATCAAACATAAATACAGCAATAACAGTCCAAGAGCAACAGAAAGCAAAAATAAATGAAAAACAGCTAAAACAAATGTGTTATCTGCAAGCAGAACAGCGATATTTCGAACCACTCCAGGACTGGATCAGACTTTTAAAATGTGAAAAACTATTTTCAGTCCTGAAATGGTTCGGAAGGCTGTTCCATAATGTTGCGGCAGCAAACTTGAAAGATTTTTTACCGTAATGAGTTGACTTTACCCGTGGCACGTCCAGAACATTTACATACCTGAAAGAATATTTAGAATTTTTTACACTGACTAAATTTTGTAAGCACACAGGAGCTATTTTGTTCACAATTTTAAAAGTTTCTAGAGCCATTGTTCTTATCCGTCTGATCTGCAAGGAAGGCACCATAGCTTTATGTAGGAGCTCCTCGTAGGAGCTGTTGTAATCCTCATAAACAAAGCGGAGTGCTCTTTCCTGCACCTTTTCTAGCTTTTTTGAATTTTTCTCAGTACAGAAGTGCCATGCCAAAGGGCAAAAGTTAAAATAATACATTTAACACATTTGACATTTAATATTTGTCTTCCTATTTGTTTATTTAGTTTTCAGTTTGTTTTTTGTGCTTTATAATATTGTTTTAGCAATAATAATGTGAGATACCCCTCCCCCTTTTTCTGAGTCAGCTGATGTATGTTTACGTTGTAGATGTGGGCGGAGCTTCTCGCATATTTGTAGGCGGGGCTATAATGTGTATTCCATGTGATCGCGGAACTCCTCTGGGCTCACGGTTGTTTTGTCGCTGTACAAAGATGGCTGCCCCCAGTACTAGCATGTTACTGTGCATTATATTTTTTTTGGTAGGTTATCCCAGTTGAAAAGATATTCACGCTATATAAAGATAAATCAATGAGAACGTGGGAAACCCAAATTTCTTTATGCAGGCGCTGATAAGTAAGAATAAAGCCATTGAGTTCTGCGTGTTCAAAAAATAAATAAAACAAAAACATAATCACTCATTTAAAAACAGTTACGGTTGAAAATACAGGAGTAAGCTTTCACATAGTCCCACAAATGACCAAGCTACAAGATGCTTAACTACCAGATATCTACATAGTCAAACAGATATAGATTTTGTAACGAAGCTACTTCAGTTTTACTGAAGAATGTACATGTCACATGTCAGGTGGACATGTGTAACTGATATGAAAACTAGGCATGAAATATTTATTTTAATCAAATTGATGTCATAGGTTGAGTAGCTGCAGCACATACCCGAGGTCACTGATGCTGCAGCTTCTCAACCTTTTAGCATTGTTGATTTTGTGATATTCATGTTTTTTCCTCCATTCATCCATGCATGTACATGAATTTGATAAAAACTGAAGGGAGAGGGATCTCACATTGTTAATAATTTAACAATTAACATGTTTGGAGTCTATAATAATGGAAATAGTCTGTTAAAGCAAGTGAAACAAAATTAAAACTTAGGATTCTTGCAGTATAAAAATTATATATAATTTGGGAGAAACTCTAGGGTGGTTTTTCACATGTTTTATTTTCTAGAAAAATGTTTCAGAAAGGAAGTGAGTTCACAAGGAGTGGAGTTGGTGGGTTGGGGGTTTATATAAAATTGAAATTAACTTTTACTGTCTACATACATGTACCATACTATACAAATTCAAACATGTTAGTCAAAATATTTATGTTGTTGTGTAGTTGTTTCTGTTATCTTTGCAGTACAAATTACTTTTATCTGTGCAATCATTTTATTATTATTATATACATGTATAGGTCAAATATAGTTGGTCAAAATAAAAATAAAATTAGTGTATTAAGAGATGCCTGCTATAACTATTGGTTCTCTTAATTGCAGGGGTCTGTCAGACGAAGTTAAACGAATAGATTTTTTTAATCGGTATCGTAAAAAGTACGACATTATTATATTGACAGACACTCATTGTTCAGTTGATAAGGAAAAACAATGGCACCATGAATGGGGGTATAAGGCATATTTTAGCTCTCATACCAGCCGTTCCAGGGGGGTGGCAATACTTATAAATAACACTTTTAAATATATTATTCATAAAGAAATAAAAGATACAGAGGGCAATTTTTTCATCTTGGATATGACCATTCAAGATTATCGAATTACGCTTGTGGCCTTATATGGCCTGAATGAAGATTCTCCCAATTTTTTTGAAAATATTCAATCTATAGTTTCTGATATACCAAACTCGTCCATTATAATGGTTGGAGACTGGAATGTGGTACAAGATTTTAATTTGGATACTAATAATTATAAGGCTAGAAATAATATTAAAGCACATGATAAAGTCATTGAGATGAAAAACTGCCTGGACCTTGTAGATATATGGAGAGCTAACAATCCAAATGATAAAAGATATACATGGCGGGGACCCAACTTAAAGCAAAGCCGTCTAGATTATTTTGTTATATCAACAGATTTTGAACCTTATGTGAAAAAAGTAGATATAGATACAAGTTATAGATCTGATCATTCTCCAGTGTATCTTACCCTTCAATTTTATAACCAAATTAAAGGAAAAGGTACATGGAAATTTAATAATAGTCTCCTTCATGACAAAGATTATGTCATAGAAATTAAGAAGTGTATTAATGACACAGTAAATCAGTACTCTCTGTCTGGAAATGTCTGTCGATCCACATATATTCTGGGAAATGTTAAAATGTATGATAAGGGGTAAAACTATATCATTTGCAAGTTATATAAAAAAGAAAAATCATAAATTTGAATCTGAATTAGAGGAAAAGTTACAAAATTTACAAAAGCACTCTGATAAAGTACCATCTGATAAGATTAGACATGAAATACAAGAACTAGAGGAAAATTTAGTAATATGTAGAGAGAAGAAGATTAATGGAATTATGGCAAGAGCAAAAGCAAGATGGGAAGCAGAAGGGGGAAAATGTACTAATTACTTCTGTAATTTGGAAAAAAAACAGTATAATGAAAAAATAATTCCTAAACTCATTGATAACAATGGTGATGAAGTAGTCGACCAATTTAAAATTTTAAATGAACAAAAAGTATTTTATGAGAAACTATATTCTTCCTCTAATCCAGTGATAAATAGGGAACATGAAGATTTATTTTTTTATATAAATAATCCATATATTAATAAACTATCGGAGGATCAACAGTTACAGACAGAGGGTAAACTTAATAAAATAGAATGTTTAAATGCACTTAAAAACATGAAAAATGGAAAATCTCCAGGTTTAGATGGATATACTTCAGAATTTTATAAATTCTTTTGGAATGACCTCAGTGAATATCTTATAAAGTCATTTAATCATAGTCTAGAAAAGGGATATCTTTCTGTCAGTCAAAGACAAGGCTTAATCACATGCATTCCAAAAGAAGGCAAATCTAAATTTCTCTTGAAAAATTGGAGACCAATTACATTATTAAATGTAGACATTAAAATTGCATCTGCAGCTTTGGCTAATAGAATAAAACCATTCCTTAAACATATTGTAAGTGAAACCCAACAAGGATTCATAAAAGGTAGATACATTGGAGAATGTACTCGATTAATATATGATTTAATAGAGAAAGTAGAAGAAGAAGATATCCCAGGCCTATTACTTATGCTAGACTTTGAGAAAGCGTTTGATACTCTTGAATGGTCTTTCATCAATAGGGCACTTAATTTTCTGGGTTTTGGTCCAAGTTTTTGTAATTGGGTTAATACAATATATTCTCAGACAGAAAGTTGTATAATAAAAAATGGGCACTGCTCAAATTTTTTCAACATAAGACGTGGAGTTCGACAAGTGGATCCGTTATCCCCTTATCTTTTTATTCTAGCCTTAGAATTGATGAGTGCAACAATTAAAAACGGTCACAATATTAATGGAATGAAAATAAACAACTCTGAGTATCTACTGAGTCAATACGCCGATGATTCATCTCTAATTCTAGAGGATGATGAAGACTCTTTAAGAAGGTCACTGTATATTTTAGAAAAGTTTTCAGAATGTGCTGGTTTGAGGGCTAACTTAGATAAGATAGAAGCGATATGGATTGGCTCAAAAAAATATTCAAAAGATAAATTTGTACCGGAAATAAACCTCAATTGGAATCAGACAGGGAAATTTAAATTATTGGGAATAAGGTTTGATTTATTTAATGATGATAAAATGCTCATAAATTTTGTAGAAAAAGTAGCAAAAATTAAATCGTTATTGAATTCATGGATCTATAGGGATTTGACAGTTATGGGGAAAATAACTGTTATTAAATCCCTGGCTCTTCCCATACTTATCCAGTCACTCACTGTATTACCAAATCCACCAAATAAAATAATATCAGAACTTCAAAATATCTTTTTTAACTTTTTATGGTCTGGGAAACGAGACAAAATTAAACGAAAAGTGATAATTGGCCCATATGAAAATGGTGGTTTGAAAATGCCACACATAGAATCCTTTTGCTTTGCCCTAAAGATGACATGGATAAACAAAATTGTGGATCCCCTTATTATATCACCATGGAAAACACTCTATTGATCAGTACAATAAATTTGGAGCAGATAAAATTTGGATGATGAGTTCAGAAGGTATTAAAAACCTTTCATCAAATTTCAATTGTTTTTGGAAACACATTTTTGACAACTGGAATATCCTTTGTAATGATACAACTGATACACCAGAAGGTATTTTGAGTCAGTTCTTATGGTTAAACAAAAACTTAAAAGTTAATAGTCAAACTTTATTTTATGAAAAATGGTGCCAAGCTGGAATATTTTTTATCAATGACTTACTTAATGAGAATGGTGAATTTTTATCCTTACAAGAGATACATGATACTTATAATCTGAGTGTTAATTTCCTAGAGCTCTATACTATCCGTCATATGATACCAAGGTCTTGGAAAAATCTTATTGCTAATACACAAAAAATCATGCACATTACAAATCATAACTATGATTTTGTTTAAAAAAATAAAAAATCTTGCCAGTTTTTCTATAAAAAATATTTGTCAATGTATTCGGAACACCCCAAAAAACAACAACTTAAATGGAATGAAGATATGAATATGGAAATTGACAATTGGGATATGCTTTACCAAATACCATTTCAATGTACTAAGAGTAATATATTCATTGTATTCCAGTATAAAATTGCACATAGAATATTATGCACAAACTCCTTTTTATACAAATGTAAACTGAAGGAAACTCATTTGTGTAGTTTCTGTAATGAGACAAAGGAAACCATTCGCCATCTCTTCTGGGACTGCTCAGTTGTTAAAACTGTTTGGTTAGAGATAGCGGGGCTGTTCCAGAATAGATGTGACATTTTCATCCCCTTGACTGTTAAGGATATAATACTGGGTTCCACAACAAGTGGTATTCCAATAAATTTATTCATCATTCTCATTAAATATTATATTTATTCATGTCGATTTAATTTTCAGTTGCCAAGCAAAACTGGAGCAATCAAAATGTTAAAAAATTGTTATAATATTGAAAAGTTATCAGCTTCCTTTTACAGATCACCTGCAATTGGTGATAAAGTAGAGCAGAAATGGCATGCCATTAATAATGTGCTTATATAAGAAAGGGAGACAATTGNTTCTTATTACTAGTTGTCTCTTTATATAATATGGTTTTCTATAATTCTTAAAGCATGATTTAAATATGACCAACCTATTTATTTACCAAGTCATTACTTATTTATCTAAACTCTACAGATATATTAAATATGATTTCATCTAATATGTAAATGCTTAGATATGTATAGAAACTTTCTCAACATAATCCATTGTGACTATTTTCAGATGTAGATAGTATGAAGTTTTTGCAAAAATAAAAAAATTACAAAAAAAAAAATTGTTAAAATTCTTAATTTTAGCAATCTTTTTCAGCATCATCTGCCCCTTATTTACAAAACACCTTAAATCTGCCATTATCAATAATTGTAAAGTCATAAATAAGCATAAAATTATATTTCAATACTCTCTGTGCATGTACATCTAGTGCATGGAGAAAATTTTCCAAAATATTGCATAATATTCATATTGAAGCCATGTTTAGTGGTATTACACCTTAAACTGAAAAATACAAAATGAACCTTGAATAAAATATAATACCTGAATCCATTATTCCGAGAAGAAAACAAAAAGCGAACAATGCTTGAAAGGATTTCAACACACTGAAATTGTGTATTTGTTGTAGGAATTTGAATGTGCATGATTAAATCTTATATAAAACTCAGTCTCACTACCTACCTTTTTTTTTGGTTTGTACACATTTATATAATCATAATACCAATTTTCAGTATCTTTTAAGATATGTTTATTTTTCCAGTTTACAGAATTACTGTCCGACGCCAACGCTTCATACATTATATGACAGTATGTGTTGACGAGTATAAGAGCGCAGGCAGATGTTTAATACAACTGCAACAACAGAAAATGGTGGGAGTCGCTAACAGCTACAAAACATCTACAACTGTTCATCATGTTGCACACCACGCAACACACGATTCTGGTTTCAGAATAGTTGGACGAAAGTTCAATTATAGAGGACATGGTGATTATTAAAATATTTCGGCTTACCATTCCGTGACCCCCTCGTTACTTTAAACATATTTTATTGTTCAAAAAGACAAAAAGATAAGTCACAAGTTAAACAACTTAGACAGTCTTCTCCCATTACATATATTTCAAAATACACAATTTAACATAACTTTAAAATATCTTTGAATAATTAAAAATATTTCACAATTTGTTTCATCTGATAGAAAAACACCCTCGTTCAAACTAACGTTTAATGGAGTTCGTATTTCGTAATGTATTCTACGTGTAGTTTTTTGTGGAAATTCCTTTGTCTTTTCTCTTCGGTATTGTTTCATTTTCCTCCTGGTTACTCGATTGGTATCTGAAAGTTTTTTTTCCAGTTAAAGTTGTTATTAAATTTTTTATTTTTATTATTACACAAAATATAACATGATGTAGATGGAAGTACGCATGACGGAAAATCCAAAACTCAAAAGGTAAGCAAAGCACAAGTGATTGTATTGCTGTTCTAAAGGTGTTTTTATACAATCAAAGTTTTCTTTCAAATTCTCTTCAAACTTCACATGTGGACCTGTCTAAGCAAATCGTCAATGCATTTGATTGGTCCGTCATATATTGTGTTTGACATAGGTACAGTTTGAAGCGAATTCGAAGGCAAAGGTTGACTGTGTAAGCACGCCTTTAGTCGTACAAATGATAAAGATTATTCGTACATTCTACAACAAAATGAGTAGAAAACATTTGAAGATGAAATCAACAATCAATCATTCAACTGGGATATATATCTCGTTTAATTTCAGTTTATATACTCAAATGCAGGAAGAAACGCTTCAACAAGCTATGGAAACGTTGTATTCGTCGAAATAATCACATTAGCGTGTGTATGAAGAGACTACGTAGACTCTACCGGCAACAATCTGAAGGTAATTAATTAAATACCAGCCTTTATTTGTTGACTTATCTCACAATTTTATATGCGCATAATTGTGAAATTGGGTGTTTTTAAACACCTATACTCATATATGAAAAGAAAGTTTAAATAGGCTAAGAATTCAACCCATATCAACATTAAGAACAATCACCTCTCACAAAAACTCATTGAACATAAAAAAAAATACCACAGCAAATGACGTTGCAAATCCAGGTCCTGGCTTGGGGCGGGGTTAAAATACTCAATTGGGATTTTTGACTACAATACATACACATTTTATATAAAAAAAAGATTTAAAAAACCGACACAGATTTCCTTCCACTCATAAAGACCACATACTATCACAAAAATGAATATTTGCTTTACTGGCAGGCTCTACAGTGGAATCAATATTGGTAATGTAGTTGTTGTTTTAATAATTATACTTATAATTATAATGTGATATAAAACTATGAAATATGCTACATAACTACTAATGTAATAATTTTGTATCTATCTCGCCATTGTATGCCAGCATTGGACAATTAAGCCCAAATAATCAATGTTTTTGGATAAGGTATGCATGCATAAGGACATTGCCTGGGGTGATTTGGATATAATTTAGCAAATATGTTCAAATTTACTTCAACTAAGCGACATAAAGGGAATCTCGGGCTATTAAAACGCCAACACAATGAGACGCATACGTTCATTTGAAGGACGATGTTTCTGTACTTATAAATATCATGTGATCATCCGTTGACCCGATTGGTGAGTTATTATATGTTATTATATTTTTTATTTTTTATTCACTAGGAAAGCACAGAACTACATCACATAAAGTAACAGTAAAACATGGATCAAGTCATCCAATAAAAGTAGGTCATATCTTCGGCCGATTCCGTAGACTTGGTGTCAGACTGGTTGGTAGAGGGATTACATATGACGGATATTGTAAGTAACATTTTCCCCTGTAAAAACTAATTGATTGTCATTGTTTTGCAGGTAGTGAATTACATATTATGCCTACGTCTATTTGTTATGTGAATGTTTATTCCATGTCAGATTATGTATGTAATTCAATATTATCAGGGGGCCCGGGTGGCTCAGTCAGTTTAAGGTCGTTGGATCGAATAACTCATACAAGCCTATCACTAATACGGCATGGTTCGCACCCCGCTTTGTAAATTACAAAAAAGTGCAGCCGCAAGTGATAAAGCTTACCAGTTGCTTGTCCATGGTCGGTGGTTCTCTCCGGCTTCCTCCACCGCTAAAAGTTGTCGCCATGATATAACTGAAATATTGTTTCAGCTATATCATGGCGTTAAAACACCAAAAGTCAAATCAATCAATCAAATCAATATTATCATTTAATCTATCTTATTTTATGGAATCAAATAGCAACCGCAAACTCCAAAATATATGTATGGTCAAATTATCATTTTGGTTTCACCTGCACATTTATTACAAATCAGACCAAAGCTGTGGGAGAGAAAAACATAGTAGTCCACTAAACTAGATATGCTGTCTATTTGCTCAAATGTTTTGCTATGAACTAAAATATAACGTCATCCTGAATTGGGTCACCTCATGGATAATTCTGTTGACTAATCGACGACTAATAAATTTTACGGTATAAAAAGGAAGCACAGTCAGAGATGTCGTCCAATTGAACAACAAGTTTAACTGTCTTGGTAAAAGATGAAGGGTAACCCGGAAGGACGCCAATTTACCACACAACTGTGGAAAAAACATCTAATTTTAGTTGTGTTGGTGTTACTGCATACACATGAAATAGTTGAGTAAGGTAAAATTTTATATGACGTCCTTAACGTTGATGATTTTTTTTTATTACCTCATTTCTTGGGATATACAATTCTTATTTGTATATTTAATTATTTAAATGTGTCCGAATCACCACTAAGGCCGCAATCTGTACTTGATACAACGTTATTTATAATGTTTGTCAGTGACTTGTGGCATGTTTATGGTTTCTTAGAGCTACTTCCGTTTTCTCCACCAATACAACTGAAGTATTGTTGAAAGTGAGGTTTAACATAATGATGATAACGTGCCATCTACACATTTGCATAAAAAGAAATATTGGGTAATAATTCTTTTTTATATTGTCATAGATTACAAGATACATGGAAAGTGTATCCACATTTTGAATGCTCTAAAATTGTGCCACAGACACAATGGTGATATTGTTAATTGCTTACCTGTCCTCAAAGAACAAGGCTTGCTGGGAAAAGGACACACATTTAAGAAGTACGGCTATGGATATGGTCTTGGTGTTACCTTCGTCAAAAAAGGAATTGCTTACGAAAAGAATTGTGAGTTCAAGATATTTCAAATAATTTTCAATAATATTCGTTTATGTTAGTATTGTAATGTATAGTAGACAAATCACGGGCTATGATTTCTACCAGCTTTATGCAATAAAATAATTGAGCCTGATCTACATGTATGCCAGAACATAGATTTCCTTTAGCTTCTATCTTTGTCATTTCTTTTTTTTTTATAAGCTTAAGGTCTAACTAACATGGGAGCAGTTTGTATTATTTTGGTTGATTACATTGTCCATCATTACTGTTTAACTTTTTTTCAAATGGTCATCTGCGAAAACGAACTTAACCTTTGCATCACATATAATACCAATACCCATCAATCTGTACTTTAAACATATTCTATTGTTCAATCTGTGAACAATTTAGTAATGGTGTGTACAGCTGGGACACCAAAGTTGCCTTTGATCGATAGACATATTATGACATCAAACTGCAACAAATACGATAAAAACAAAAGCAAAAAATAACATACTGTCAAAGTAGAATTATCTATGTTCAATGCATATGTGGACATGAAAGATTATATGTTATTCTGTTCAACATGATTTTGTCTTCTCTGCTTACCGAACCATTCCATTATGTGCATAGATTGTATGGTACACGTGCAATATTGAATTTGACCAATAATGATAAAACCCTGCCATATTTTGTCTAACATATTTTCATTACAGTCTACAGAATTGTTGTCCGACGTCAACGATTCATTCATTATATGACGGTGTGTGTTGATAACGGCTATGGTGCAGGCTATTGTGTAACACAGTTACAAAAACAAAGAATGCTGGGAACTGCACACAAGTATAAAAAGAGCTTTAGAGTAGACAAAAGTGTCTCACTCAATGGATTCATACACCATATAAATAGAATGGTTACACGGAGCTTCACATATAAAGGCAGAGGTCAGTATTTGGTTCGACATGCATGGTTAACATATCTTCGTTATACTTGGTTTTTAATTCATAAATTGAGTTTTGCAATTGTACAGGAAAACACGTAGAACTGCATTGTACATTTGACGTCAACGCGTGGAAATAAGATTTTGTCATCGTGTATTGGTTTTCGTTTACAAAAACAGGGATCTGTGCCTTGGTTGATGCGCTTTAAAGCTTTATATCAGACCCGCCGTCCCTCCATCTAAGATGACGGACGTTGATAAAGCTAGAAATTCTTTAAATTCTAATAATAATTATTGATTATTAATTGATGAAATACAAAAAACAGCAACATTCAAGATATATTTTGATTTATCAGAACAATGCTTATATAATTGTATGAATTCTTTATAACATGTCCACGTTCTCAAATTTCTCAAATAGCGTCTTATATTTTCAGTATCCTTGTCAATATTAAAATATAGTAAATTGTCTTGTTCCCAATATAATCTAATTCACAGAATAATTGCTCAAAATTCATATTTCGCAAAGTGTAAGATAATAGAAACTGAAGCAATGAATTTGTAATGAAGCAACGGAAACTGACTGTAATGTGACCAAAAACAAATATGATTTTCAATCATGTACTTTCTAAGGATAAATAGTGATGGAAGAAATGTAAATTTTACAATTTGAAAGTAATCCACCTATTCCGAATTGCATAATTATCCTCAAATAAGATGAGGCAGGTGCAACATGAAACGCTCCCGAAGAACAGTAATTGTTCTTCCTGTTTACAAAATATCCTCTCCAATATAAACAATACGTGATGGTTTGGGCCATGTGACCAATCATGCGCTAGTTGCGGATTATTTAAATAAATAAATGACTCCATAAAGCAATCAAAGGAATTTCACATGCCTGGAAAAAGAAAGTCAAGTGCAATGAGTATTGACATTTTTTTCTTGTACGATTTTTTTTTATCAATTTTGCATGTGTACATCTTGTAATTTGTCTTTTAATTTATTTCCGGTTGACAGCCATGTTGTTGAACATTTTGAAGTGCATTAGTACGTAACCTATTCATGCTTCTACCATTAACGCTCCCTTCGAAAGCGTAATAGTTGTATAAATGTAAGTTAAAAGATGTGTTGCCAACCTTGAATGAGGGATTGGAATTTCTTCATTCTGAAACAAACTGAAAGGTATTCTGCTCGTCTCTTATCATCTTCTGTAGTTCGTAATTGCATCAACATGAAATGGCAGCTTCTTGAAGTAAAATTAAACAATGTTCATGGTTAAAATAGAGATGTTTAAAATTAAAAATGAACAAATTTTCTGTGATAAATATGCTAATGTGATTAGTTTAACAAATATAAACACTACTACGTATTTATTCCTTTAAAAAAACAAATGACATAAAATAATATTCATGTTCTGTTCAAATTATCTATAAAATTAATGTGATTATTGAATGGAAAACAAATATTATACAATGATAAATAAATCGTATGAAATACATTGATTTCTTTTGACTGTATAGTCTGATAAATCTATTCTTTATTTTCAGTTTTTAAATTAACGTGTAGCCGTAAACGCTTTTACAGATTATGGACACGATGTATGGAAAAGAATAATAATATTTTTGCTTGTTTCCTGGAACTACATAGACTGTTTAAAATAGGTAATCAAAATGTTTATACCAGTATATGGTTTAATAACCTATCAATCATGACGAAACTATACATACCTATAAATGAACATGATAGAAAATTCATTGGAAACGCAGGTACAATCCACAGTTAAGGAACAACGCTGGCATTGCTATCATTTGTCTAAGCATACATTTTTAAGGTTATGCTGCTCCCTGCTTTCTGTTACTTAATGAACACCAAGACACCAAATCTCCTCTACATGAAAAGTTGATGTAGCGGTGTGCTCCCTTCTTCCATTTCTTTAATTTCAATTAATTAGATGGCATTTTCAAAATGTAAGCAATTCAACATTTGATTCAAGTTGTATTTAGATATTCAAAGGAGATTGGATTCATTGAAAAAAGAGAACCCTAACTAGGGAGCCAGGCATGCCTAGCCGGCAACTCTGAGCATCAGTAAATAAATGGTAAAATCGAGCACACCATTACAGATCTATATTCTTATCCTACTAAAACATTGAATTCTCGGTCTATATCATTGTTTTGTGTTTAGAAAAATGTCATTCTCGATGCACACAATGAGCAACAGTTTGTTCGGAATAGTGGTTAACGGCCTATTGTAATGAACAATCAGAATGTCCTTTACCTGGCTTATACCAGTGTCGCTAGGTTACATCAATTATTGTTTCTAAACGTCGTGAAAATATCCGAAAAAACATCTGAAATACGCAAAACATCAATCAATCATTAGTATATATATATATAGACAGCATTGCTTCAATATTTTACGTATACTGTAAATTGCCAGTTTTACATAGAAACGTGTATGTGTCAAATATAATTATATATATTTCCATTTCATAGAGTTATCTAACCTTAATGCTAATTAATATGCCGATATCAATACCATTCTAGTTCGTTTTTTTGTTTGTTGATGGTTTGATGGTGTTTAATGCCCCTTCCAACAATTTTTCAATTATATCGTGGCAGTCAGTTTTATTGGTGGAGGAAATCGGGGGACCCGGAGAAAACCACCGACCTGTCGCAAGTCACTGACAAACTTTATCACATCATGTTGTACACCTCGCCCTGATCGAGATTAGAACTCACAACATCCGTGGTGATAGGAACTGATTGCATTGGTAGTTACAATTACCATACGATCACGGCCACGACGGCTTTCTATTCTAGTTCGATATAAAAGCAATATCTCAATGAAAGTTACGTATTTTTAAAATATTTATTTTTAATACATTCATTGTAGAGAAAAATAACAATAAATACGAACATGGAAATGAAAATGAGGATAATATGAATGCAGCAAATAGTAGGGGTAACCATCAACAACATGTACAAACTGTGGTTACCCATCATGTAACGATCCATGAGTCTAGATGGTCACATCCCAGAGAAACAGTAGTCACTCATGGTTATAATGACAATATTGGCCCTACTCATGTCATAACGGTCACGCATACGGGTGGAAATATGATTGACGGAAATGATGAACATTCGTATTAGAATGCTAATATCATGGGTAATTCTTAATATAAAATTAAGCTGGTATTGTAACTATATTTCTGTATGTTTAATCTTTTTCTTCATAAAGTTAGTCAATCTTGTACTATTCTGCCTACATGATCGTATAAAACTTAATGGTTTTTTTTTAATTCTATTAATGCACACAAGTAACCCATTTGTGTTTTAGCATTACAATTTACATAATATATATGTACAGACTAGACAAATAAAGCATACATGACTACATAAAAAAAAACATTTCAGACATGTTATTACAAGTGTAATATTTTATGTGTGGGTATGACTAGACCCATGGTTATCAAAGATAAGTTCAGTGACTACACGGTTCGAATACAGATGAACCAAAGCAAAATACAAAAGCGAGGACAATATGAACTATGAAATTCACCTGGTGGACCGGCAATATAGTTGTATGTAAAAGCACTCGTTCCGTAATTCTCAGCATTAATTACTGGCAAAGACACACATAATTCACATTGGAAACATCATCATTCATTTAGCTTGTATTCATATAATTTATGATGAAGGAAAGTGTATTCACTTTTTCTATGCAACATAGCATATATAGTGTCTTCACCTCATTCCGTGTTATACCTCGTTCCGAGGTATTTTCTTTTTGTGCTTTGCGTACCTCCGTTTACGCAATCGCCGGTCAGAGGATGCAGGTCACGTTTCACTGACGACACGCTTTGTTTACATCACCTACTTTTTGGAAATGCTTGCATTTCAGGTATGCTTTTGCCGTTTTATTATATATAATAATAAATCTCAACTTCTCCTTCACCCTTATATGCCATCTCATTTGATAAATCTTAAAAACCAACTTGGATATCGTTTATTGAACATGTGAAAACTGTTTT
>MJUT01049015.1:0-52919 GCA_002080005.1 Gigantidas platifrons | reverse complement strand
TAATACGATAAGTTGCCAAAATATGGCATTCATGAAAATTGCAGAGTACCAAAAATTCAAATGAACACTTTATGTTGAAAAAAATTTCCACAAATTTTACCAGTATTGATAACATCAATTTTTTGATTGCTTGCAGAATTTGCTGGACATAGATATAACTCGATGCCTGATAATCGCCAAATAACTTCATATCACAAACATGACGACTTAGGCCAACATTCCAATGAACGTGAACATCCAAATAGAAATACCCACAGCAGACGAAATAAAGCCACAACCGGAAGTCAACTTCACCGTCCAGGAAATCTACATGGTAAAATGCATGAATACAAAGATCACAGAACAGTTAGCAACCAACCAGTATACGCAGTACATGGAGTTAACTTTACCATGAATGGTTTTTGGTACAAAGGATTTTGTAAGCTATTTTGTTGATAAAAATTATTATATCAAATGGATGGATATGAAAAAGATTTAGTATCGATAAATGTCTTGGTCTATACAATAATAAAATGGGCAGATTTATTACGGACCATAATGTTGTATAGAGTACAACTCACCACGGCTTAATTAGGGAAGGAATGATGCCCCAATTTGTTATAATGAATTATACAATGAAATCGCTAGCCATGGTCACGTGTCTAAACACATCAACAATTGAGGAAGGTATCTTCAAAGTGAACCAATGTAAGTTGATGTGAGGCCTGTACACACGATAGACTTCTAATACACAGCCATGCAATACATGTCAACCACTATTTGAAATAAACAAATATATCATAAATGTTTTAACAGTGTATTAGCAGAGCTACAAATTGCTTTTGATATGTTCCAATCCATAGTCAATGTGTATTATGTGAATTAACTAGTTATTATTTTCTTTATTATAGATTACAAACGTCAATGTAGTAAGACTCGTTTGTATCATGCTCTGTCAACATGTAGTATAATTCCTGGTGGTATAGATAGTTGTTTACCCTGGCTTTATAAACAACAGCTGATTGGCCGACGTGAAGTGTTTATGAAAGATGGACATGGCATAGGTATTAGATTTGACATAGGAAGTATAATATTTGGTCCAATATGTAAGTATAAGCATAATTTTGTTTGGTTTGTCTTCGTCCTGTGTCTTGTGTTCCCAACTAGCCACAAGCGTCAAATCACCTTGGGTACCTACTAATACTCCAGATTAGAATATACTGCAACTTGTCTAAATTTCCGTTGCTTAAACTGGGTTCCGTTGTTGAACTTATGATAAAGCTAATCATATGATTACCCCTAATTACATTTTTAATTCCTAATCACATAATTAGATAATGCAATGATTAAATATGATTAGTTAATACATTGAATAAAAACAGTTCAACAACATACTTTAATCATTGCATTAGCTAAGTAAATTGTTTATATTTTCACAACGAAACTGGCACTATTAATGTCAGGAGAATATTTGTTCAAATGTGTGGTAGTGTTAGAGGTAGAAAAGTTTAATATGTTTTTTTCCTTCATAGCAGATTAAACAGATTAAGCATATGTTATTGCTAGAAATTTTAACAACTAGATCGAATACAGATTATATCCATTATATTCCTCTAACGGACGCATCTGTTGTCACTGACATCCGATATATTATTTCAAGTTCCGCTAGATAACACTGATTAAGATATGGATGCCGTCTATTTCGGTTATGGTTGCGTGCTCCTATTCTGAAACATATTCTTGTATTATCATGTTTGACATAAAATGCAATGTTATCACTGAAGCGGTCTTTTACATGTACTTTTCACTAAGAAACGATGGATGTATACCTACATATGGAGGCATTTGAAAACGTTATAAAAACATATTTAGTGCGCACGACGCGTTCTGGAATAACCTTCATTTTGTACGCTGCTCAAAGTCGAAAGTTTGGGAAGCCAAATAATTTTGATAGTTTTGGAAGCAAGTAAACAGAGGGCCTAAAGTTCTCGATATCTTTTGTATCAATGTCACATGAAAAATAAGCAAAAGAAAACAATTAACATTTCTTGTATTTATATTGAAAAATGTCAAAATAAAAATATTTTTATACTACATGCATGCATATTTCTATTGACATTTTAACAATGATAGTGATCAGCGTAGCATAATTGTTATGGTAGGAATTAACAGACATTTAAGATTCCCGATACTTTAAAAAAAACAAAAAAACGTAGATATCAAATTTATCTGGAATAACTTTCATCATGTACGCTAAAAATAGAAAGATTGGAACGGCAAGTAAATTAAAGTCTTGGTAGCAACACAACCAAAGTACCAAAACACGAAAGTCAAGATCAGCTAAAGTCACCTATGCCCGTTTCAATGTATGGTATAATATTATTGACGATTGGCTTATATTGTGCAGCAAGAACATACACATTAGTTTTATTGCTTGTTCCAGCCATGACAGTCTGTATATAATGTTGATTAATAAAATGAATAGCTAAAACAATATCATACTATTATTGGAAGAATTTTAAAATCCAACAGAAAAATCGTATAAAGAGGAAAAATTGATAACACACAAAAATATAGCCGCTCACTTTGCTGGTTTGGTACAGGCACTTCAACAAAGTGGCAGGATTAAACAAATGTTATGGACCCTATTGTTTTGCAATTTTATAAAACTTAATGTTGGTTTATTTCAGTTTATAACATACACTGCCGCGCATCTCGATTAAGGAGATACATGAATACGTGTGTACACAAATATGGTGATACACTGATTTGTTTGATTAAACTGCAAAATATGGGATGTATTGGAAGATCTCATGTTTTCAGAGACGTCTATCTGAAAGACATGGCTAAGAAAATACACACCGTAGAACCCCACAAAAAGGCAGTCAAGAAGACAATATCCAATAAAATAGTTAAATTTATAAATGGCAGATTCGTCTATAAAGGAAAGGGTATGATTAAATATATCACTGTGACTTGAATTAGAACATTACAGTACACCTAAACGTTTGTTTCACGTGTGACAAATATACACATAAACATATGAAGATACAAAAGGCGTAATAAGAACACAAAAAATGACGAAGGACAAACAATGCATTGACCAAAAGAAAAACCAGAAACACAAGCAACCAATAGTGATTCACATAACACTACACAGAAAACTGAAGATAGAGCACCACTAACTGCACGTAAAGCCATGGGTTAGCTGAAGAGCTCACTAATAGTAACCACTGCCTGCTCCACTAGTGATGTTAAAAATCAAGGCAAAAGTTATGAACGAGAAAAGGACAGGATTTAACAACATCATATGGAATAATATCTGTCGTCATCTTCGTCACCAACATTTTGTGACTGTAAACAAAAAAAACCGTACAACTTTCGAAATGATGGACTCAACTTTACAAGCACTACGCTATCTGTCGCTAAGTTGTAGACGAGCTATTATATACATATCCAGAATGTGTCTCTCAAATAAAATGTACTTACGATCGCTTAAAACAGTTTATCGTTAATCTCAATTGTAGAAATACTCTAACTAAGGCTTATAAATATAACTTTCATTTATTGCTCGTTGTTTCATATCTAGTGGGTATTTACTACATTATATGCTGATAACAATGTTACTAATAAAACCAGTACGTACTTGTGGATGACGGATAACACGGCGCCATGGCAATAAAGGGACAATGTGTTTGTTTGTGTATAGTGGTATCCAACATATATTGTGTTGTGCTTTTTGTTTTCTTTTTCTTCGTCTTGTGTGCCCAATGTTGACAGTTTCTCTGTATTGTCCATTCTTGATTGCCCCTTCGGTTTTCTATAACGTTTATTTTCAAATATAACAATGGATATCATGGGTATGATTTGAAAATATTGCCTAGTAACGGGACACCAACATCCATTTCTAATCTACTGTTACTCGATCGTTACAAGCTGTCACTAAAACATGACGAATTTCTTCCCCGTACGAAGCAGTTATATACCATACTATTGACACGTTGTACATTATAAACATCCCGTACAATACGATAATACACGGACAAGACTGTTAGAACTATGATGATCTTAAAATGTCATGCCAATTATGAAAAAATCTACACAATTTTAGGTACTATATTGTATTTTCTGTTCTTTTTTCAGAATACCGTCTAAGATGCACACAGAAGAATTTTATACGATTGTGGTATCGTTGTCTCCGTCGGTATCATCTCGAAAGTACCTGCTTCAGACGTCTTAGAATACTGAAAATATATATACCTTATGTCAAAGGTTGGTATTGAAAAAAAATGTCTTGGAGGTATTTTTAAGCATAATAGATAATGCTTTAATCACTCTTGAAATGGCTTCCATAAAAAAAAATTAAATACACTAATTTTACAGCAATCAAAAGAGGTGTTTTCAATATTGTTGTTGACAGGCGTGCATAATATTAAATGGTTATGTAAATTGTTTTCAAAACCGCACATCACTACTTTTCATCAACACCCCCTCTACACGCAGCATAGATGAATTGGAATTTTGGTGTTTAACACCATTTCAGCAATATTTTAGCTATACCATGGCAACAACATAGATAAATGTGTATGTATACAAAGAACGCCAATCATTGCTAAAAAAAATGAATGCACAATGTACTTTTATATAACTTTATTCATTAAGCACAATTTTACCACCAAATGTGTTGTAGGCATTTAACACAATGCAAAACAAATAACATACATTGAACATTATTATTGTGTACATGCAGGGTCTGATTTATCCCTAGTGGGGTCCCTGGAACAAAAGGTTTTGGGGGCCCTACGATTTTGCGTATTTGCAATTTTCAGCTGTTTAGATGTCTAACACAATTACAAATTATTCATTTCATTGGTGCAAATATATTTTTGTTTAATTTTTAATTCCCAGCTTTAGGCTTTTGAGTTAAAGGTTTCAAATGCTTGGAATGCCCAAACTTTGGTCTCTTGACCTTTGGCCCATACTTAAATTTGGCCCTATGTAGAAGTACGCATGCTGCTATTAGTTAGTATTTATCTTTCATAATTTATATCATGCATGAAATAAAGACTTTTTATTTTCATTGTCTCTCAAGGGAACCCAGAAGTAAAGAAATATGAAAACTTTGAAGATATCAAATGAGTAATCAGAAGCCGTAAATCGAAGAAGGATAGACACCACAATTATCAAAATAAAAAAGATAAAAGGACAAACAATGATCTACAAAACACTACATAGAAAACTAAATATCGAGAAACACGAACCCCACTATGACTTAGTTTCTACACTGCGGGTTACAACCCCTCTGAAAGGGGCATCACCTACTAGTGTACAAAAAAAACACTATGCAGCAGCTCCTGATGAGCATAAGTGTTCTAGTAGTCACTGGAAGCTCTTTACAGGGCTCATTGGTTCTAACTTTTCCATCACTGTTCCTTTTTGTGATAATCAAAACACCCTATCATTGGTTCCTTCCAGTGTCACTGTAATTGTTTGTGTACTTGTTCCCGACATGTATGCATGTCAGAACGATGAAATCATAAATGCATTATATTGTGTCGTTCAATAACTGTCTTGAAGCATACACGCAATGTGAGCAATCGATTAGTAATTCCAATAAAATTGCTATAACAATACCCGAAAACAAAATAATTATTTTCATATGTACATGATCTAGTTGTTTTATCCAGGTTATTATGGCGACAATTACCATGTTAACCCCCATATTGGACGACATCTTATTTATTCAGCCGATACTAAATACCTGGAGGTACATGCGCATGATAAGACTGTTGTTAATCATGCTAGAGGTCATCAGGAGAATAAGAACAAACCGCTGCGTGGTCGTGAAGATGTGTTACCGCAGACACATCATATTGTGAAGTCTGATCATACAGAAGGGATCAAACACAATTATAACAACTTAGGAGGTAAAAACACGAATAAAAGACGAAATGGAGGTGAGAAAAACGATTCCGATGCCAGCGATTCCCCGGAGACCGCAGATCAAGATGAAGAATATTCAGAATCGATAGAGAACGGTTATTAATGTCACATGTTTAGTAATGGCAATAAAAAGCTTAAAAATGATATTTGAATTGTCTAGCAATTACGTTTTTATATTTTATTCATTGACCTGTGTTAGTCCCTTACTATATATAATATAAGTGTTATATGAAATTGTATGAACTTTGAACTATAATTGATTTAAGATAAAGGTCAAATGCTATTTAGAGGAAATAATACAAAAACTCAGCAAAAACTAGAAAAAACATTAACAGAGAATAAAATAACAAAACAAATCGGGGGTACGGTGAGCTATGGTGTTTAACGCCACTTTCAGACAATATTTCAGCTATAAGCAATATCGTGTTGGTCAGTTTTATTGGTGGAGGAAACCTGAGTACTCGCAGAAAATCATCGACCTGTCGCAAGTCACTGAGAAACTGTATCACATAATGCTGTATCGAGTACACATGAGCGGAATTCCTACTCACAAAGTTAATGGTGATAGGTACTGAAATTATGAATGCAACTACCAACCCATCACGACTACGACGCCGCCCCACAAAAAAAACTAAGCTTTTATGGCGACAATAATAAATGATGTTCATTGTAATGATGTAACTTCACTTTAAGTTCCCGTGTGAGAAAGTCATGTTTATTGGAACATGATTTATCATTGACAGGCGCAAAGTACCGCAAAATGAACTTATCTGATGTTCTCGTGGCAAGTAGAATTTTGATTGGCTAACAAGGTACTTCCAAAACTTCAGAGAAGAAGTGCGGTGACAGGAAAAAAAGTAATCTCTCTCACCTATGTGCTGTCCTTTACATTGTGCACAGCAGACGACGTCTCTCACCTATTGCCTGTGCTGTGTATTTGATACGGCACAGAAGAATCAATAATCGCATGTTGTGTATTTAGTAAACCATTATGCTATAATAAGGACATACTTATTAATGTTGGAATATTCAGATAAAAATGTTATCAGTCTCGAGATGTTATATATCCAGTTTTAAAGGGCAGTGGTATGCGATTTTTTATATCTTGTCAATTGTGATAGTGTGTGGAATAACGTGTCAACATTTGTTGGAATAGAGAGATTTAATTTCTTTAAATAAAGCAATTAATACGAGGGTAATTATTTAGGAACCTGATTTGTGGGGTAATAAAAACGTGGATATCTACTTAAGTGTGCACGACGCCTCTCTGGTATTAACTTTTCATCAGGTACGCTCAAAGTCGAAAGATTGGTAAAGCATCCAAACTACAATATTTACAGTTCAATCCCAAAAGAACGAATAGATTTTGAGCACCCGTTGAACAAGGATGGATGTTTCAACTTGAAAAAATCGAATGGGCAGTCATGAATGGATATTCAGAGACACGGGCAGCATTTGGGCACAGGACACCTAGCGAAGAAAAACAAAGCAAAACAAAAAACACAACACAGAAATATAAAAAGATCAGCAACACGGACCGCAAAAAAGATCGGGGTAAACCCAAGAGCTCACAAAGGGCGAGTATATTTTGTGTCTTATGAGACATCCGCCATGTTACTCATGTAAGCGTCTTGTCGGTAATAGAGTGAAGAACAAATCTACGTGAGAGGGTATATATATATGGTGTGTACATTCATCAGTATCTTTAAGACGACTACAGAGGACAATGTTGTAAGGAAAATTGCAAATGATGATATAAGATAAGGTAGGTTTTGTATTGTTGTGAATAATTAATTTCCGCCAGATTATTTAGTAGAACTCTGTACTACAATTACCGATATAATATAATTCTGTGCAATTCTGAGTATATATTGTAAATTGGGGAACAAACATCCCATGAACGTGGCAGGTATATCGTTACTCAAGAAGGGAAAATAATGATTTAGAAATCGACGTCATCACATCTGTGTTGAACTTAATATTACAACCATACGTCATTTGCAATGCCTAAATTCAAGAACATTCTTTCATCATTAGAGAATGTACAAAGTGTAAGTATGAGATTATCAGGTGAGTCATATTTTTAGTTGTTATAATGCAGTCAAATCAATACGAACAATGCAGTGTTGTTACATTTTTTTTTACTAATGGGAACAATAATACAATTAATAACAGAGTAGGTTAACATTAAACTGAATTTATTTCGCCCCAAACACAATACAATATATCACGATAGTACATGATTTTACTTCAGGATGTTGTTTTAGAAAAATTGTAGTTTTCAATGAAATATATAGGAAAATTGGATGTTTTCGAATACTTTTGACCACTGTCTGTAAAACTACTGAGCTTGAAGGAATATTCCTATGGGGATTTTTGGCAAGCTTTTACTACTAAGATTCACCAATAAATTAAAACATTTAATTAGTCCTGTAATGTGTATCATTTTACGGGAATATTCAAGAATTACACCCAAATACCAGATTTATTTCTGCCAGCAGTTATTCAGAAGAGTTTGAAGATACCAAAGGGGTAATCAGAAGCCGTATATTGAAAAAGAACAGACAACACAATTGCCGACAGAAAATGTACAAAAGGACAAACAACGAGCTAACCCTATCCCTAACAACCATATAAAACTAAAGATCGAGTAAGACGAACCTCATTAACAACTAAAGATCGAGTAAGACGAACCTCATTAAAAACTATGCCCTTAGTACAATGAATATTTTGGAAATAAGATAATTTTATCTATAATCCACAAATCATAATGTAAAGAATTTTGGAGAGAGAAAAAAACACTTATTCTTATTATTTTAGTACTGACTAATCAAAGAAAAACTAAATTGCGCTAAAGTAAGATTACATAACTTCTTCTAACAGAACCAATACTATGTGCTGGATAGTGACATATATTACCATCAACACTTCTCTGATATATTTAGTAAATGATGGACTACAAGGATGTTATCATTTAAAATGAGTATGTATCATACCCTATCAAGGGGCCGTCGTGATCGTGATTGTATGGTAGTTGGATTTACAATTACCTGTGCAATCAGTGCCTATTACCACTAATGCTGTGAGTTCGAACCCTGGTCAGGTGAGGTGTACTCGATACAACATTATGTGATCAAGTTTGTCAGTGACTTCCGACAGGTCGGTGGTTTTCTCTGGGTACTCTATTTCCTCCACCAATAAAAATGCCCGCTACGATATAACTGAAATATTGTTGAAAGTGGCGTTAAACACCATAACCACCCATGACCTATCATGTATGAAAGACATTTTTAGCCGTAATAGTCGACAGTATAACCAAACGAATCAGCGAGAACATTAAACCCACAGCGACCAATTTAAATCTATGACGTGTCTATTGATGACAATTCAAATTGTGAGGGAATTAAATTAGAAAGGACGTTCCAATTCGGTTACAACCGGATCTTGTATTTGTAAAGCCGTTCTGTGCAGATAGTTTTTTTTATCTTGTATGATTATTTGGCTGCTGAAGAAGAAATATCAGGAGGATATATATAGTATAACTAATCGTAGATTTTGAATATCAAAATAAGACTATCGAGAGACCGAAGTACGCATAAGGATTTAAACGAGTGGGCGGAACTTGTTCCGTCCACGAGTTTAATCCTTAATGCGTATTCGATAACGAGTGGTCTTATTTTGATATTCAAAATCTATGATTAGTTATACTGTTTATTATATAGACTTCCAAAATGTCTTTTATATTATTTTATTTAATTTGTATATTTCATTCCACGCGTATGAATCTACGAGCAATGATAGTGTGTAATCAATATGGCGGCACATTCAAGTGTTGTCGCTTCGATGAAAAAAAATGGAAATTTAAATGAAGGACGAGTTTCTGAATTTTATTTGAATATGGGCGGATTTGTAAAGTTGCTGTGAAAAAATTCATTGCAACTGTGACTAATGTCAGTCCGATTTATCTGAGGAACCAGGCACGATGTGTTATTATTGTCCGAGTCGTGTGTATTTCATGTGTAACAAAATTCGAACTAAGGAATGAACCAATGTCCTCAAATGAAACGTTTTGAAATCTACCCGACTGGGCTTTAGTTTGATATACATTTTCATTTGTATTGCCATTGGAATTTGGAACATTTGTTTGGACATCTAGAATATTAAATTCTTGCATTTCCACATTTTCCAAGTCAAAATAATTTTCTTCTAAAAATTTGGAGACTACAGCTGCCGTATATGCGTCAAAATGATCAGACATTTTTTTTTAATTTTTTTTTTTATTTTACGATTGTTCAAAGCAGACGATTTTTCATTGAAAAGGGGTGGTGAAAGGAATTAGGAAACTGACAATCTACAATGCACTTTTAACAAAGCCGTTGTTTGTTTATATTTAAATCTGTTGTGTTATGCTAGTGAAATGATTCGATTTAGAATAAGCAAGTGTTCGATTTTAATGTATCAATAAAATGATTCAATTAAAATAATTTATAAAAGTACTAAAACTTTTTCATTTGTTTAATTGTTTCAGTTTACAATCATGTGTGTATTCACCGTAACACAACAAGGGACGTAACCACTACACTTAAAGTTGTCTAAAAGTAGTTCTGGCGGGGAAAAACTGATATTTCACATGTGAAATATCGGAATTTATTTCACGGATAAATCTCCATAATTCACACCTATCTATATAATAATATACAATTATAGCCTTTTGATGAAGTTAATACAAAGATATTTTCACATGGCCTTTTCATATGAGATCCCTGATAAGCCCTAGGTCCTAATATATCAGCCAAAGAGTCGGTAGGCTCGAGGGTTAATATCAAGACCATGAGGTGACGAGAGATCTCATATGGAAAAGTCCATATTATGATCTTTTTATCATATACTTGGCACAATAACACATTTCCGGAAATTGACGAATTACACAGCGATACCGATAACGGAAAGTCCCGGGAAGGGATTTAATATATGGCGGAACCGTATGATATATTGTTTTGTATCAGCCCGTTATAAGTTAATCTCGGGAAAGTGTATAATGCATTCCATTAGATTTTAACTTTAATATCAAACAGTGAATAGTTCTGATGTCTGCCCTCGAGCCTACCGACCTATACGGCTGATATAATAGAACCTAGGGCTGATAAGGGATCTGATATGAAAATCTCTATTTATCGAATTATAAACTTAGATATTTATTCATATTATTTGCATACAGACATCTAGAAAATCCCGTTATACCAGTTGCCATTTCACACTTGTTAACCATTGTGACATAATTAGATTTGAGGAGAGTTTCCTGTCACAGTACAAGGAATTGTTAAATCTTAAAATATTTTTTATCAGTTTTTAGTATATTTTGATCGTATATTTCATAGATATGTTTTGTTTATTGTCTCATGCTTCAAATTAAACTTTAAATATTGAAATATTTATATATATGCGCAAACTGTTTGCTCCTTAGATTGTATGGTTGCAATGCTTGATTTCAGACTCGCTACGATTTCCACTTAAAAGTAATCTTAGCTTGTCTTTACGCTATTTATTTGCGAATATTGATGTTCTGCATGATTTATCTAACAGCTTCTTGTAACAGTTACACTACGGGTGCCACTAGTGAAGCAGGAAATGCTAACCCTTCCGGAGTACCTACGTCGATCTCGGTTTTTAGTGGGGTTGATGTTGCTCAATCTTTACTTTTCTGTGTAGTATTTTGTGGACCATTGTTCGTATGTTCGTAATTTCTCTGTTGGTCGATGTATTGTGGCCCTTCGATTTACGGCATCTAATTTCACTTTTGGTGTATTTTTATCTTTGATTGTCTGGTCTGGCTGTCTGTTACCTGTCCAATGTTTCAATCAGTGTTGAACTCTTCACATTTCATTTGTAGTTGCAAAGCCATGTCGTTTAAAAATTTATCGGATTCACCTTTCCCTTGCGATTTAATCATATTTTATAAAAAATGTGAACATAGTAATCATAAAACAGATTGTTTGTTTTACAGTTCACCGACCTATAACCTAGAATCATGTTACTGCTTTAATACTCAATGTTTGGAACCTTTACATATGTGTAAGTACATGTTAAAAATTGAGTTTTACAATTTAATCTAGCATTACATATATAAGTACAATAATTTTCATAGAGAACAACTTTTTTATTTTCATAAATAAGCAACATATGGCTGATTTTTATATATAAATAATACTTCCGTGGTCAAAGGTGTATCAACTGGATCACTATGGTTCGAGGGGTGTTTGTCATCTTCCTGGCTGTCGTCATTACAGGTAAAAAAAAAACATGTTTTAGGACAGAACAATTTAGAACTTTATTTACAAAGCATAACTGAAGAATATATTACTTATAATATACAATTATTATATTGGCAAACATTATTATGATTATAGCTTTATGTTTTGTGTGATTGGGTACCGTCGTGGTTCTGATCGTATGGTAATTGGATTTACAACTACCTGTGCAATCAGTGCCTATCACCACAAACAATGTGAGTTTGAATCCCACTCATGCGAGGTCTACTCGATTCAGCATTATGCGATATAGTTTATCAATGACTTGCAGCAGGTGTGTGGTTTTGTTCAAGTACTCCGATTTCCTCTATCAATAAAACTGACCCCTACGATATAACTGGAATATTGTTGAAAGTGGCGTTAAACACCCTAACCTTAACCATGTGTGAGTGTGCAAAAATAAATGTCTTTCCATTTTCACTTAAATGCTTAGGATTATATTATTGCTATATTTGTTGTTAAAGAAAATGTTGATAAGGTTGTTTGTCATATTGCCGATGAAATTTCACCAGTTTCTCATTAAAAGATCAATGGTATTTTATGCTTACAATACACGAAATACAAAATGTGATTAACATTTTTATATAGCAATATATTCACGAGTCTGAATATTGTATTTAATTCACCGCATTTACCATAAAGGTAATAAGAACCCGTAAATCGAAGGGCACATTGGCCAAAAGAGAAAGGACAAACTTTGATTTTTAAAATACTACACAGAAAACCAAAGATCTAGCAACCAAAACCCAACTAAACCCGTGGTGAATTCAAATGCTCCCTAACGCTAAAATGAACTGTATTATTTGAATGAAAAAACGAACAATGCATACCGTCAGAACAGTGGATACCGTCAGAACAGTGGATACCGTCAGAACAGTGGATACCCCTAGCACATATATACATTACTTTTAACTTCCCGTGGCTCGGTACAATAAAAATTGTCGTATTAAAACTAGTTTGATGGACAAAAACCACCTTATATGATGTGGTCATGCAACTGTTTTCCACATGCGAACATAATTTATTCATTTTTGTACTACATATATATATATATGTATTTATTTCAGCGGCTATAGTCGACGCTTATAGTTCCAAACGGAAGGGCAGTGGAGGACACAGTAGGGATTTTATTATTTTATTTCTTTATCTTTTATTAAAAGTATGTTATATTTGCTTGACAAAGATAAAAGTAGTATTAAATATTTAATGTCAATATATCATGTTTATCAAACTGTTATATATGACTGATTGTGTCTACAATATTGTACAACCTTAACTGGCAATACAATGTATACTGTGCAAAATAAAATTGCGATTATTTGACCTCGTTCATCAAATTTCAGTCGAGGCGGCCAGTTGTTGTTTTTGTTATGTTATTTTGTTTACGAAACCGACAGAAAAAGACCATCATTAAATAAATAATTGAACAAGTTAGATCGACAACGTCCAGCTTGCTTCATGGTTTACAATCGAATCTCAGCTTTATTTTTCAAAGCATGGTATTGAGTAAATAGCTAATTTCCACTACACCTACTAATTTGCTAGGTTAGTCTAAATAGCTTCACTTGATTGATTGATTGATTGATTGATTGATTGATTGATTGATTGATTGATTGATTGATTGATTGATTGATTGATTGATTGATTGATTGATTGATTGATTGATTGATTGATTGATTGATTGATTGATTGATTGATTGATTGATTGATTGATGAGCAAAATGTGCTTAACCTATATTGATATGATGTTTCAAAACATACACCACGCAAAATCGATAGTCCTACTGCGTATGGATTAAGATCATAGTAAGTAAAAGACGATATATAGGATGAGATCATTTATTTCTAATTTTGACCTGCAGTGTCTTATCAACGACAAAACTTGTCTATGTACAATGAACATTCGTTGGACACGGGGAAATTATTTAGAAATCGTACTTCTGGCATAGTGCACAATTGATTCCTCGAGCATACCACCTCTTGTAGAAGTTGTAAGTACCACGCAGCGATCAAACCGGGTTATATTTCTATATTACGAGGTTCCCGCTAATACCAAATGCCACCATCTGTATCTATGTGATTTATTGCATGTAAACACTGTCTCGTCATGATATGGCTGATACAATGGTCGCTTGACATTAAGCAACAATCAATTAATCAATCAATATTTTACATAGGAGCCGTTGAACGGGTTCGTGACAAATCTGTATCACAAAGTAAAGGTAGCTTTGTGAGTCGACATTCACATAGAGGTCACAGCAGGGGCTCATCTGGATATCGACATCATAATAGAAGTAATACAGATGTGAAAAAACAATGGGGGGGGACTGCACATATTCACAGAACCTCCTATATTGCAACAACGTAGGTAATTACTAATTATGTATACATATTGAAATTAAGCATATTGTCACTCAGATACGTTATTTTATAAATGCTCAGAACTGTCATAATTATATGATTTAGATTATGGACGGCGTGGAGTAAGACGAATCTCTGGGTATAGTAAAAGTAGACATCATGGTGGAAGACGAAGTTATGGAAAACATGTCAGTGGATACAGTAAAGATACCAAATACGGAATAAACCGTGGGTATGGTAAAAGTCACGGAGGAAACAAATACGGTTATCGTAGAGGTAGAAAGTATGGAATAAAACGTACGAGTGGAAAAGGATATAGAAAAGGATACACTCACCACCATGAACACCGAAGTGGAAGTGTACATGGATACCGACATAGAAAAGGATACGGTCACGCTCATAAATATCATGGTGGAAGTGTACATGGCAAAGGATATAGAAAAGGACACAATCACGGTCATAAATATGGAGGTGGAAGAAAGCATGCAAAGGGATATAGAAAAGGATACAGTTACGGACATAAACATAGAAGTGACAGAAAGCATGGAAAGGGATACAGAAAAGGATACAGTTACGGTCATAAACATAGAAGTGGAAGAAAGCAGGGAAAGGGATATAGAAAAGGACACAGTCACGGTCATAAACATAGAAGTGGAAGAAAACATGGAAAGGGATATAGAAAAGGATACAGTCACAGTCATAAACATCGAAGTGGAAGAAAACATGGAAAGGGATATAGAAAAGGATACAGTCACGGTCATAAACATAGAAGTGGAAGAAAACATGGAAAGGGATATAGAAAAGGATACAGTCACGGTCATAAATATAGCAGTGGAAAGGGATATAGAAAAGGATACAGTCACAGTTATAAACATAGAAGTGGAAAGGGATATAGAAAAGGATACAGCCAAGGTCACAAACATCGAAGCGGAAGAAAGAATGTTCAAGGATATAGAAAAGGATACAGTCACGGTCATAAACATCGAAGTGGAAGAAAGCATGGAAAGCGATATAGAAAAGGATACAGTCACGGTCATAAACATAGAAGTGGAAAGATATATAGAAAAGGATACAGTCACGGTCACAAACATCGAAGTGGAAGTAAGCATGGAAAGGGATATAGAAAAGGATACAGTCACGGTCATAAACATCGAAGAGGAAGAAAGCATGGAAAAGGATATAGAAAAGGACACAGTCATGGTCATAAACATCGAAATGAAATTAAGCATGGAAAAGGATATAGAAAAGGACACAGTCACGGTCATAAACATCGAAGTGGAAGAAAGCATGGAAAAGGATATAGAAAAGGACACAGTCACGGTCATAGACATCATGGTGAAAGTGTACATGGACGACGACATCGATATGGAAAGGACAACAGGCACGGTCAGAAACACACAAGTAGAGACAGACATGAACATATGCATAATAATTGGCACAAACATGGACACAAGTCCCACCATTTAACTGTGCGACATGGTAAAGTGTACTTTAGTGGAAACGGTAAGTGATTGATGGAAGTACTACTTTGAAATGCAATTCACTTGAAACACAAGATCTTAATCTTGTTTCCTTACATCCATATGTACCTTATTTTAAAATTTATGTTTGAGTAAAAACGGAGTACCAAATATAAGCGATGTTATAAAGTAATTGACGATTCTAGTTTCTAAATAACAATCATACTGACACAAAATAAAACAAACAAAAAGCTATCGGACGACACGAATTTCCGTCACTTTACCCGGGAGTCAGTCGAATGCTCCTAGAAAATTTACCACCCAGGTATGGCTTGCGTCATGACATTCGCATTCTAAAAGTCCTTTGGGGGAAAAAACCATTCACTGGTTTAGTCTGGAAACATGTCTACATTTCACTACCCCTCCCCTATGTTAGGTTGTAGTTTGTGTTGCTCTTTTAGTTTTTTTTTGTGTTAACTATTCATGAATTGTGTTTGTCCATGTCTTTTGTCCTTTCCGCCATAATATTCATTTACTAATGATTATGTCTTAATAATTCTGACATTACTTAGTCACAGAAATTTCGCATTGGTGTTGCAAATCGAGATGGGGACCATAAAAGTTTTATTGCAATGACTTGAGTTGTAGCTGTTCATAGTATTCATTTAGTAAGATTCCGTCTATTTAAATTCCTGACATGAAACATGATGTAGAATATCGTATGAGAAATTCCAGGGCAAATCAATTCCGAATTTAGATCCGTAGGTTTTCGCCCCAAAAAAAGATTATAGCCTGTTGTTCGTCATCTTCCCTCAATCTGTTTTTTTTTTTTTTTTTATTAATTCAGTACTAGTTAGCTGTTATTTTAGATATCGTTGGTGTATTCAAATTGCTAGATATGCTTTATATTCCACTCGCCAGTCACAATATTACTGAAATATTGCTACAGATGGTGTTATGCAACAAACAATAAATATGTATTATACTTTTGTAGTCGTAATGCATACATTGAGGTACAGTGTATATCAAACATCAATTACCGTCGATATGTTACATATCATATACCACTTGTGAGTGAGTAACTTGTTTACCTCAAAACGAGCAATTGTTCAGCTATATCATGGTAAGATCAAATTACTTTTTAATGAGCCATCTTGCATGCATGGTAGTATTTCTTTATCACAGTAACAGTCTACCAGTAGACATGCAGTTGCACTCGGATATATTATCCCGGTTCCGTAACAAATAGACTTTGTTCTCATTCCGTTTTGATGCGCATGTAGCAAATGTATTAACTATAGCCTTTTGTTTTATCCCCGTAGATCCAGCAAAGACTAGGCAATGATACGAGGAATGATAACACCACGGTTATAACCACTAGTAACCCTACTATTTAGACATTGACCAAATAGATACGGCCAATATACAGTTTAGTCCACTTATCGTGAAAAATTAGGCGGACTTATTCATATTCGGCCTTGAAGATAAGGTACCGAATAATATATGATAGCTAAATAAAAATATTACTTTATTGCAACAGAATTTAAGCATGTACATTATATCATGGTACTAGACCAAATACAATAGAAAAACTAAATTTAACCATCAAATTTTAGCTAGCAGCCAAACACTGAATTGGCTAGACCTACAACCAAACCCAGCTATAAATATGAGAGAAATACAAACGTTAATCTCTATCTCTATCAACTGTTTTTGTTTGTTTGTAGTTTACATCCTTAACAACTGTGATAGCCAACGATTTCAATCCCTTTGGAAAGACTGTGTAGACTCGATTGGTAGCCGTAACATTTGTTTTGAAAAGCTTGGGAAACAAAAACTGTATACAAGAATTAATGGAGGTGAGTACCATGTTTCGCATCATATAAGCATAAATTGGACCAAAACAAGATGAACCGCATATTAATTTTTAATGTTGATTTGTGCTGAAATAATATTATTCTAAGAAGAATATTTTCAATACTCTCTAGCAGTCAGTCTTGACACAAATTGAAACATTTGGACATAATATAATGGCATCAAAGATCTCTTAGAGGTATCTAGTTTTTCTTATTCTACAATTTTCTATTGGATGTTTGGAAATGTTTAAACAGTGTGATTTTTGTTTTCATTTTTATTAATGTACATCAACTTTTTTAAATTATTCGACAATTATTTCATTCAATAATTTCGCAGAAATTTGTACATATGTGTATTGTTCAATTGGAAAATAAGCGGAAGCTAAAATAAGATTATTTTAACTTTATTATTAATGCAATTTATCACAAGAAAAACACACTAATTTTAGTCATTTTTTCCAGTGTAATAGGATATTGTTTAAGAACTTTTGTTGACTGATGCATATTTCATTTTGTTTACTTTTATTTACAGCTCACTATGGCAGATGGTTTAACTCATATGATTTGAAGATTCTCCACAAACATTTGAAAAAACATTTACAGAATCACAAGAAGATAGTTAATAGTCATATCAAACGTATACATCGCGTGTCTGATAAACATGTTAAAAACATAAACAACATAGCAAAAGGTCACGTGGGAAATGTAAAGAAAGTAGCAGACAAACATGTTAAAAACATAAACAACATAGCAAAAGGTCACGTGGGAAATGTAAAGAAAGTAGCAGACAAACATGTTGCAAAACTAAAGGAGTTATCAGAGAAGCAGATAAAACGATTTCTGGCTATAGCTAATAAGTATCTGAACAACCTCTCTAAACAAACGCAAAACCACTTGAGAAAAACAGAAAATCAATATAAGAAACACTTACG
Source organism: Gigantidas platifrons (assembly GCA_002080005.1). Taxonomy (NCBI): domain Eukaryota; kingdom Metazoa; phylum Mollusca; class Bivalvia; order Mytilida; family Modiolidae; genus Gigantidas; species Gigantidas platifrons. Next base: position 34,080 of record MJUT01049015.1, on the reverse strand, counting down.
TGAACGTGACTATCAACATAAACAGCACGTAAAAGACGAAATAAGAATTCACAAACAGCATGAACATGTCCTGCATCGTCATCACAATGGTATCGAATCTTATCATGGCCATGTTCACAGTTCTATTGTTTCTCATCACGGCCATGTTCATAGTTCTGTTGTCTCTCATCACGGTCGTGTCCACAGTGCTGTTGTCTCTCAATACGGGCATAGTAGTGGATTCTCACATCAAGGTCAGGTTCAGAATGATGTTGACTCTCATCATGGGCAGGTTCACAATGATGTTGTCTCTCATCATGGCGCCGTTACCAATGCGGTAGCAGCTTCCGGTGGTCATGTTCATGGTATTGTTGACAGTCATCATGGTCATAGCAACAGTGTTGTCCACCATGGACACTTCCTAATACACACATTTTACCCTCCTTTTGGTCAGTATGAACGTAATAAGGCAGTAATATCGGATGTGTCAGATATTGAGCACGGAGGAGCACACAAGTCAGAAAATGTGGAGGACATCGGCTCTGCTTATCCACAGATGGTCCAAAGAGGAAATCAATATTGAAAACAAAGCTTGTATATTGCTTGTGTATCGGAGGGTATGTTATAGAATTAAATTGTGCATTTTGATTACAGCATTTATGTTGCTACAGTATTGTTTGTTTGCTTGAAATTGCTGGAAACAAGGGAATCACATACAAGTTAAAACTTCATAGATCAGAAGATCAACTTGTACAAGAATACTTGAATATTCATATCTAAAACTAGTTTATTTACTAATCTTACTATGAATTGTCCTGACATTTTATTTAGAATCAGCCTTACTACTTATTTTCAGAAATAATAAAAAATATTTTGAAATAAAGGCGACCTACTCAGTTAGAGGGAAACTATAAAGAAAGACAATGCGATAGATATATCAACATTAGAGACATACTATGGCAAAAACAAACAAATAAAATCAAGTCCACCAAATTCCAAAATGAGACCAGTTGTTGAAAGGTTACATATTTCCTCTCATAATGATGTTGCACATCTTGAAATCCTCATTTTGAAAGTAGATGATGTATCCATCGAAACCATGCACGAGAACAGTTAAATTATGAAGATCCCGTAACTGGCAACTAATGCATATTGATAAACATCAAGTGTCATCATCAGTATAGCTGACCAACTCGTCACTACACGTTAAACATCAATCAATCATTTAATTTAATAACATGATCGGTTACGCATTTTCAAATATTTTTATATCCATATGTTTGTTTGATACATGCATCAACGACTTGGAATTGAAACTCGTAATTTAAACATCATCTAGATTCATATGTGTTTCTAGTACAATGGTATTAATTTCAACTTCATTATATGGCTTATGACATTTTGGTGAGGGACATGGAGGACATGCATAACCAACTGAAACCCCGTTCTCTACTTCCGATTTTTACTGTTCGTTCCTTTTGTCCTCCTTTATTGGAAAGTCCATGGATTTGGTTAGATTGATATTTTGTCCAATAGATTGTTTTGATATGACGGATGATTATTATAGGTTTGCATTGTCATACTTTGACATTCAAATAACAGAAAAGGGGTTGTTTTGTTTGTAGTAAAAACAAATAAATAGACCAAAGGTACGATTGTCGACTATTTCTAATAAATTATTTCAGAGAAAATGTCAGAAATATAGTTACTAGTTATTATCATTCTGTGGGTGTTACTTAACGCCAAATGAGTATTTTTCATCTATATCATGGCAAGGTCATGATGTGATAATGTCTGTCTTGTACTAGACCATCACACTGGATTTGTCAACAATTAAAAAAGAACGTCCGACAATGAATGACTTAATATTAGAAAATGTCACACCCTCCGTTACGCAAGAGAACAATATGACAGTCCCGAATAACCAGTGTCTGTAGGGATTGTAGTTGGATGTTTCGTTCACAGGAATAAAAACGTAGATATAAAATTTAGTGCATACGGCACGTTTCTGGAATAACCTCCATCAGGTACGTTACTGGAATAACCTCCATCAGGTACGTTACTGGAATAACCTCCATCAGGTACGTTACTGGAATAACCTTCATCAGGTACGTTACTGGAATAACCTCCATCAGGTACGTTACTGGAATAACCTCCATCAGGTACACTCAATATCGAAATATTGGTAATTGACCGTTATGAAATATCTGTGTCACAAATGATCCCGGATATGTTCCACTTGTAAACACTTCCTGGTTATTTCCTCATTAATGACTTATCACCGGGGTTGTAATCAGATTAACACGACGGGTACCACTAATGGAGCAGGAACTGCTTACCCTTCCGGAGCACCTTAGTTCACCCCAGGGTTTTAGTGGGGTTCGTGTTATTCGATCTTTAGTTTTATGTGTATGCTTTGTAGATCGTCGTTTGTCTTTTTGTCCTATTCCTTTTGACCATTGTATTGTCTGTTCTTCTTCGATATACGGATTCTGATTACCCCTGCGGTATCTTCAAACTCTTCTTAGCCAAATAATTTAAAAGTGTTTGGTAGTACCAGGAAATAGTTCATAAACCTATAAAATCTATAATCTCTTCGTTTGTTTGTGTCAATAAAAACTGCTACTAATAGGCTCATCATCTACGATTATTTGGAAAAAAAAGTGGTAGGAATGTAACCCTAATAAGTATTTTCAACAATGCAAATTGATATAATATTCTAATCACATCAGACATATTCTTTATTTAGGGAAAGGTCCTTGAAATGGTGCACATGGTAACTTTCCATCATTGATAAGATCCTTTAAATGAATTATTAGCTTGGAAAATTGTCCTAAATCTTCCACTGCAAACAGATGATCTTTTAATGGCGTTGATACTAGTTTAGACAGCTTTTGTCGCCCGTCCTCGGTTGATATGCCAATCATCATACCATATATATCAGCCACTTGCTTAAGAGAATCAGATGCTTCAACAACTTCACTATCATCACCACAGTTGTACAACCCGACAGTTAGTAAGAGAACTTCTTTCTTTACACGTCTTCCTGGTCTCATTCCTGGAAGACATGGGATAATTAAAGGAAATAGAGAGTGATTATTGGTCAAAATATAGTTTGATGTCCTTTTAACCATGAACACCTTATTGTGTTGTTATGGTCAAGAATGAGGAAGATAGTGGGTTTGACCACCGGTCGGGACAAAGAAAATAATATAGATTTGGTTGTCGCTTCAACTTCCCTTGCGGAGCACCTGAGTTCACCCCACCCTCACCCCCGGTTTTAAGTAGGATTCATGTTACTCGATCTTTAGTTGTGTGTGTATGTTTTGTAGATCGTTATTTGTCCTTTTGTACTTTTTCTTTTGGCCATTGTGTTGTCTGTTCTTCGATATACAGATTCTGATTACCTCTTTGGTATCTTCAAATTCTTCTCTACTAGAACCGGACAGTGTGTACGGATGGAAAGATGTGTCTACTAGTGGGTTGCTATTTCAGTGATTTTGTTCTATAACCGCCAGTTTTCCTATTTGGGAGACAAAATCTGCTCCAAATGAGTTTCGGTTTAGACTGGTGTCAATGTACTTACTTTCACCATTGTACAATGATGTTATACACCAATGAAGTAATTGTACAATGATGTTATACACCAATGAAGTAATTGTACAATGATGTTATACACCAATGAAGTAATTGTACAATGATGTTATACACCAATGAAGTAATTGTACAATGATGTTATACACCAATGAAGTAATTGTACAATGATGTTATACACCAATGAAGTAATTGTACAATGATGTTATACACCAATGAAGTAATTGAAATATTATTGAAAGTAGCGTTAAACACCTGATACATACTAATGATAATTACCATTTGCTATATTGAACATCGTCTTTCCCATGGTCAATGCCTTCTGTGTACACGTGGTTCCTGGATTGTACGTTATATGTCTGATTGCTCGTTGTGCACTGGTAACTTGTTGATATTTGTTAAATTTAAATACGAGCTCAGTGTTCGTCGAGAACAGGATAACAGACAATTTTATGTGGTCGCTTGGATTTTCCGTTGGATCTAATGGATCGTACAATGGACAAAACATTCCGATTAGTTCCGAAAGATCTTCCAGTGCTTTAGCAAATGGTGCATCTCCTATACTTCCTGATCCGTCTACTAGAAGAACGAGATCTCGTGGTTCCATTGGAGGGCGAACAAATGTTGCTCCAAAATTTTCTGACGTAGAAGTGATTGTGATCGCTGTAGAAAGCATAACACAAAATGTACTTTGTATCATAATACGAACAAGATGTATGACGAAGTATGCAATCCTTCAGATTCAATAGCAGGTTGTCGTTAACTTTCTAACAGAATTGTGTTGTTGTATGCTTACTTACTAATAATGTTGATCAAAGAGGAATTTATATATTTTTGCACACATATTATTTATATTTCTTTTCATTAAAACTGACAAAGCATTTATCAATGCGTATTATTGGTATATAACAAGTTAATATTAGAAATTACCAAACTCAATGACATTATACCTTTACTTTACAATAACCATGAATTTTTAATATTGCATACCTGATCATGAATATTCCTAGACGAAGTTATGCAATCAAAGGGCATCATGTAGTCATTCACAGTTCATTGCATAAAAGTGTCATTATTGTTTGTATTTAACCCAAACTATTTTCATTTATATTTACAAGAATAACAACATGGCAAAACATATTAATCAACCCATTTTAAATAAACTACATAACAAATATCCAATCAAAATATCAGACAATCTTCAAACATATTTATCATAACATAGTTTCTGTAAATTGCGAACACAGATCAGACATAAGGTTTATTTGCTAGAAAAAAAAAGAGTGTCGCTCATCTGTAAGCTGATGGCCATGTCATACTCATGTTGTGGTAAGGTAAGTGTAATGCTAATTAGTCACTGTAATATAAACAAGTAGGGGTATGTTGTTTTTGTCTGGGTACTCTGATTTCCTCCGTCACTGTAATTGACTACCATTATAAAATTGCAGTATTACTGAAAATAGTCTTAAACACAATCCTAATTATATTATCTATTTACTCACGAGCTGCCCTAGTTTGTCGAACAACTGGACATGGAGCTCCATTTCCAAACTCTCTTCGTTTCACCATTTTTACTCTTTCAATGGTCCCAAAACCAAACGGTTTTGTCCAGTCACCCCATTCACCAAGCTCGCAATCTTTTTTGACTGTTATATCATGAAATGAAAAAAGAAATGTTCCATTGAAATGCAGTCATGAGTAGACATTCAAAGTGTACATGTATTTTCGGAGCACCTGAGTTCACCCCCCGTTGCTTAGTGGCATTCGTGTTACTCGATCTTTAGTTTTATGAGTAATGTTTAGTTGATCAGTGTTTGTCCTGTTGTCCTTTTTGTTTGGCCATTGTGCTGTCTATCTTTCGATGTACGGATTCTGGTTACCCGTTTGATATTTTCAAACGTTTCTTAAATAAGTTGACACAAACAGATAGTATGTGTATTTTTATAAATGCACTAACATTACAATAAAATAGATACTAGTAGCATGAAAATCTAGATGTCCGCTTACAAAGCATAAATTCTGATGAATGTACAATAGTTTCTTTACCGGATTGATTTCGTGAAATTTACCTTAAATTGGCAACATAAGTCATCTTTATACCAAAGGGTTTTTTAAATTTGTTTTGAATTATGCATTTCTTTACTTTAGCTGAAATATTTGAACGACACACCTTAATGGCATGTTTATTTTTATATGTTGCACTAGAGCTGGTTGTTCATATTCCTAGATTTTTGCATTATTCTATCCTATGCTAGATTATTAAGTCAGGGTGTTTTGAAAGAATACATTGTATTGTTTCGAAATAGAGGTTATCATGGAAAATATGGTGAATGGGGATGCAAATGATGGAAAATGGTATTCGTGTTTAGCTTCAGATTTATAATTGGCATTAGCAGTAATTTATCCTTCAATAATCTCATCAAAAATTCCTCTATTAATAATTCAGCTTTATCTTAACGCTTTTATATATGTCATTTGGTAGAATAATTAATTTTTACACTAATCATATAGTACATCTGTTAAACTTCAGTTATAATTAATACTAAAGTTTTCCTCCCTCAGACATACATGACCTTAGTCGATATTGGCGATCATGTTTATGCCCTTTGGATTACTGGCTTCCAAACCTTTTTAAATTATTTGGCTTTTTAACCTTTTGACTTTGGACTAGTCTCAAATAGTTTTTAATTATATTTGAATTTCTTGATTTTCATTTTTAATTTTGGTTCAATTTGTATTACTAATATGATCAATGATTGATATCATGCATTTTTTGTCGATTTGGTATAATTTTGTTTTCATATTTTTATCCTTTCAAGAAGAGCTTGAAGATACCAAATGGGTAATCAGAATCCGTAATTCGAACAAGGACAGACAATACAATGGCCAAAGGAAAAAGGACAAAAGTACAACGAAGTTTTTTTGTAGTTTATTTTGTAGGTTTCAATGCCTTGGTTTTATTTGTTTTGTTTTATTTCTTTTTCCAGTGATACAAATTAAGCGTGAATATGTGTGATGAGAACAAGAAAGGCAAAATTATTCATTTGACTGACAATAATTGTATATTCAACTAACTGGAATAACGTTCATAGAAATCAGAAGTTTACTAAAAGAAAAGATACAAATAGATATCAAAGAATATAGAAGATTGCAATCATACACTTCTATCGTAAAGCCGCCATCTTAAGACACACTAAAATGTTGGAAATGCTTGCCAGTATATAGTATCTTAATCGTCCTTTTCCCAAAACATTTTAATCCTTACTTTGGTTTCGTCTTAGAAATACCAAAGATATATGTTATCTCTATGTTAATATCAATATATACCTACCCAATTTTGTCTGTGTTGTAGAAGGACATGGTTTTCCACCATTAGCTGGATATCTTGTTATTTGTCGAGTTCGTGAACAAATACCCTCATAACTGGGAGGACTCCACTCACTCCATGGTTCTACTAGACACGCCAACGCCACTTGATAAATGAAGAAAAAACAATAACCATATGTTTTACTCCCGGCACAGTGATATGATAAAATGAATATGACAAAGAGTTCATATCTTTGTGTGCTTTATCTTTGTATTTTCTACAGCCATTATATGTATATTCGGACCACTCATTTATTCGGAATTCACTTCTAATTTTGTATATTAACTTAGCAAAAAGCGTGAAAATTGCGAAAAATGTTTTTAATGTGCTATGTTCACAACACGCCACCCAACTATTCCATTGCTGAAATATAATGCATTATTGGGGTCATTTTCTTTGCTGTTATGTAATAAACATTTGAAAGACATAGAATTACAGTAAACTAAACAGAAAATGGACAACAAGACAATGATATACAAAACACTACACAGAAAACTAAAGATTGAGCAACACAAATCTCACAAAAATACTTTTCTGGCATGATTATGTCATGAATTACTTTCATTTTTTTTTTATAATAGCATATTATATTTTATTGGTGAAATGTAATGTAAGATATGAAATTAGCTTCTCGTATTCATGAAAATTGTGAACTGGGCGAGTTAGATTCTAGAATTTCCTACATACTTTGATTGCATGAAATAATCTGGAGAAAATATTATACAGTTGTTCCAAGAAAGGAATGCAAGAAATTCATATATTTTAAATAGTCAAATCGATATCATAGCGTGTATTTGGCTACGTTTTGATATAACTCTATTGTTGTATTTCAGTTAAACATAGACAAGTATCTTTAGTTGCTTTTTTGATTTCTTAAATTATACTTTCTAGCTTTCTATGTCAATTACAAAAATAAATAAATTTCATATACCGGTAATTTGTGTACTCTATTTCATACCTGTTTTTGCTTGTTTTGTAGATGGACAAGGAGCGCCTTTATTAATCTGATATCTGATTATTGGTCTTTTCCGTTGACAGATACCGTTATTATCAGGGACACTCCAACTTCCCCAGTTTCCAACTATGCAATCTAATGCAACTGTTTTAAATATTAATTATAATAATCACAGTTTTTTCACTAAAACGTTTTCATGACAGATATAGTACTGAGGTTAAGATTAAGATTATGGTATTTAACGCCAATGTCAACAATAGTTTAGGTATATCGTGACGGTCAGTTTTATTGGTGGAGAAAACCGGAGTACCCTGAGAAAACCAGCGACCTGCGCAATCACTGACAAATTGTATACCTTAAAATTGTATCGAATACAACTCGCCATGAGCGGGATTCGAATTTGCAACTTTAGTGGTGATTGGCCCTGATTGCATAGGTAGCTGTAAATCCAACTACCATGCGACCACGACCACGAAGGCCTTTCGAACAAAGGAAGGAAAGTAATCCTCTTCAAAGACAACTTGTACAATTCCGAATGGTTACAGATTTGTTGAAATTCGTCGTTGATATACGGGTTACAATATTTCGAAACCTATCCGTCAATCCAACTGGCATATAATCATGACCAGGATGACCACCCTATTCTATTGATAAAATGCTGCAAACTTATAAAATGTAAATTACCACCTTAAATATGATTGTACTTCAATTTCATCAGATCTCTCTAGAAAGTGTTTACGGAGATGTTTGTCCATATAGCTAGAAATCTTAAATATGATCTTTTCAGATTTTTCTGTGTTACAAATATACAAACCGCAGATTTAAGCAACTCAGTATCCACACAATTAAATATCTAATAACACGTCTCTGCTAAAATAAGAAAGTACATACCTTTGTCATTGTCAGTCATGTCAGGACAACCTCTCCCACCATTGAGGGAGGGTTGCATTACAAATCTACTTCTCATTCTGTTCCCTCCCTCATCAGGAACTGTCCATACTTCCCAGTTGGATACTTTGCAATCAACAGATACTGAAATGAACGCACACTTTCTTGACAAATGTGTACAATATGCACAAGGAAGGGTTATGGTGTTTCATGCCACTTTCAACAATATTTCAGTTATATCATGGCGGTCAGTTTTATTGATTGGGGAACATATTGTTGGTGGATGACACCCTCGGGGACTACTGGTCCACCAGCAGAGGTATCAACCAAGTAATAGTAATAAAAACGTTGATCATATAATCTATAATGTTCTTTTTCAAATTTGAGATAGAAGGAATAGAAATGTTAATCAAATATTGAAAAAATACCAAGTCATATAAATTACCCAGCTGTGTTTGTTCAAGATTTGGGCACCTCACACCTCCATTTAAAGCGTTCCTTATTACATTACGAGTTCTTGATATCTTCCCGTCTTCGTTACGTTCACTCCATGCCGCCCAATCACCAACTAAGCAATCCAGTGCAACTGTTAAACGAATAAGACATATTTTTACATCCCGCAACTGTTTTATTGTTTATACTCCCGTCTCATTGTATCGTGGGTTCCATTGTATCGTGGTAGTTGCATACTCGAGGATTCCTCGTGCATGACGTCATTCCTGGGCGTGTATTTTTAAAACATAAACACTGACGTCACGTCGCTTGTTAAGAGACCGCTTACCCTGAAAATGGCCAAGTTTATGGTAAGTACGGAATACTTTTATAAAATTTCAACAAAATGGCTGATATTGATAAAAACCCCTGATACCATCCTTCCAAAAACTGCCCAAAAATTATTTTTAACCACAAGTGTCAATGTTTACATATTGTCGTCTGATAACCTGTATCCCATAATTCCCTAAGGCCATGTGATCTTGTAGCTTTGACCTTTTATCAGAGAAAAACAACTATGGAAAACCAGTTTAAAAAATAAGGATAAAAATATATACTTTGTTTGTAATATGCAATTTGCAGTCATGTCAAGATCACATTAAAATTAAATGACAAATAATGATTAACGATGGTCACATTTTTTTCTCCTTATTACTGTCACATTTTGGAAGAGTCCCTGTGAATCCTGACAATAACTAGTCAAACACGTACTCCATAGATGTATTTCTATTTTTAGCACGATATAATGGGAAACACCTCTTGATGCCATTTCAATATGGCGGACATCTCAAATCTTAAAAAATCGTAAAAAAACAAACATTTAAGGTTGACTTTGGTATGAAATGAGAGAGGAAGGCTGTTTTAACATCCATGGAAAACAATTACCGACAGGTAAGATATTACTAATATTTATTCATTGAAAAACAATAAGTACCACGATACAATGGAACACCGGGCTAATTCTAAAGCATTTTAGTGAGTGAGTGATTGACATAACATATCACCAGGTTTGTAACAAGAGTAACAATATTGGCGCAGGAACTGCCTACCCTTCCGTGTCACCTAAGTTCATCCCCAGTTTTTTTGTGAGTTCGTGTTGCTCGATCTTTAGTTTTCTGTGTAGTGTTTTGTATATCGTTGTTTGTCCTTTTGTTCTTTTTCTAATGGCCTTTGTATTGTCTGTCCTTCTTCGATTTACGGCTTCTGATTATCCAATTAGTATCTTCAAACTTGTCTTGTTTACACGCCAAATGGGCAATTTTTCAGCTGTATCATTAATGTATTGTGTTTATGATTATATTTGTTAAATTCGTACATATAATGAAATGAAAAACATATTAATTACTAGTAAATCATTTCCGTCAAGTAATTATGGTTACTGACGTTCATGTTTCAAGTGATATTTCGTGTATGGTATAATGATACAAGTTGATAAACATAAACATGTGTGAAGTGTGCTTGGTTTTTTTTCTCTGGTTTTTACAAGGAAACTTGGTAGCCGGTATATGAGCTACCTTTCTTGTTTCTCCATACTTCGGGACATTTCATTCCACCATTTAAGGAATTTCTTCTGATCGAACGGAATGATTCTACTTTCCCACCTTCATCGGGTTGTGACCATGGGCTCCATTCGCCTACTAGACAGTTTATTGGTACTGCAAAATAACAATAAAGCCACAGCCTTTTTAAAGTTATTCATTTTCTTTTTGCTAAATGATTTAAAAATAAAATATATCGAAGTGTCATTCTGGGATTCCCTTTTGTATTATCATGGGTAGGATTTCTAGTCCTATGAAAAAATTATGAAATTCCCTGTCATTTTGCAGATAAATTTGATATCTACGTTTTTATTGCAGATAAACGGTATTTTTGTCACGCTTAATTATGTCAATGATTTTAATCCTTACAGCCATTATCATTGTTCAAGATAAAGGTTATGTACCACTTAAATGACCAGTACACTTTGCTTCAAAATAAAAATAAAAGTTATATCCGGAACATGTAAACAAGCAATAAAGACATGGAATGCATATACATGTGCAGTGACTATTTAATCAAATACAACATACCAAGTTTAGTTTGTCTTGAGGTTGGACATTCTCTTCCACCGTTTAAGTTTTCCTGAACGACATAACGTTCTCTATATGAAAACCCCTTTTCATCGTGTGGACTCCAAGCATCCCATGCACTCATAACACAGTCAACTGGAACTATTAATATGAACAATTTATTCCAATATATTACAAAAATGCGAATTGATATATATTACACTCGAAATCACGTTACAAAAATTGTTGTTCTTGATTTAGTAAATATTTCTACATGTTTGTAAGAGAAACTCCAGACACGATACAACAATTATACAAATACAAAATTAGAGACAACAGTTATCGACGAATATTCTACATTTACGTTCATTCATCGCTAGGTTCTTTTTATTTTATTTCCCAAAGCACATGCAGGAAACTCTTTATCGTAACAGTAAGCTTACATCGACCACATGGTACACAATGATTCTGTACAGAATTACACAAAATTATTGAAAGATTTGATATAAGGATTTCTCATTGAAATTGCGTATGTGCGCAATGTGTCATGTCATACGGGAGTATTGTGAATCTACTCGTATTTCCGTGTCATCTCGATATGTGGCTGCTGTCATGTATGGAGCAATCAAGCTGGTCTTATCGACGAAGCATTTATTTTGCATGTTCGTTTGCGATTTCGTTCGTTCGTGAATGTTGTTTAACGGCAACTCAGCAATTTTTCAGCTAGATCATGGCGAGAACAATTTTAATTTTCAATGAGATGATGATAAGGTCGGCTTTGTTCCAGACCAACAGGCTGAGTTGGATTTTTTATAGTGCTAGCTCACTGAGACAACAGTCCGCGGATAGTCTTTGGTTTGACCCGACCGGGGCTCGAACCCGCAATCTACCGCACTCGGGTCGAGTATGCTAACCATTAATCCACCGATGCGGTGCATGTTCGTGTTTCCAATTATTTTATTTTTCATTTCATTTAAATGTTTCCAATAATTGGTATTTAAGCTGGGAATCAATGTATCACTGTATACCAAAAACCTCCTCTAAAAAGATGGATGTCTGTATGTGTTAATAGTAATAATAATGAAGAGATACTAACCGTTTTTCATATCATTCCTATTGGGACACACGAGTCCCCCGTTTAATGGGTATACAATGATTGTTCTTGATCTCCTACTGACACCATTATCGTCTAATACACCCCATTCACTCCACGATGTAACTTTACAATTGACTGGTACTGTAGTAATGATAATACATGTTCTATTGCACTTGTGGGTTTTGAAAATAAAAATGTTATTCACAGACGTCCAAGTTTTTTTTTTAATTCACTATATAATTGCTTCTCATTTAATAAACCATGTATATATCATTAAGTGGTTCGATCAAACTGAGATACTGTGGATTCAATTTATTTCATGGATACCTTTGAGCGAATGTTGTTTAACGCCAACTCAGCAATTTTTCAGCTACAGAAAACTACTTGTCAATCAGCTGATGAAGTGGTCGATTTGTACTAGACTTAGTCGGATGTTTATAGTGCGAGCTCACTGAAACCACAATCCACGGATAGACATGTCGCTCCAATCGGACACATTATCCTGATTCCGAGCCAACCAGTCTTTGCACGTACTCCTTAATGCTTCCTGTAAATAACAATTTCATAGTCTTTGGTTTGACCCGACTGAGGCCCGAACCCTCGATCTACCACACTTGAGGCTAACACGCCATCCAATACACCACCGATGCGGATGAATAATGAAAAATGTTTGAATGGTAAAGAATAACTGGAATTCCACTAATATATGAAATACAATGACAATAACCTGCTTTTGTTTGGTCAAGTGTTGGACATGCACTTCCGTGGTTCAGAGGTTCAGTTATAATGGTTCTATATCTTCTGGTGATCCCCTTGGAATTTAATTGCCCCCATTCTCTCCATGTACTTACAGTACAGTCAATATTTACTGAAAAATATGATGTAATATACTTATTACTAAATACAAAAATCATTTCAGGAAATATGATATTATAAACGTAGCTTCGACATTTCCATATCTCCCTACCAGAGTTTCATTTATTTTGATCAATAACGAACGCAGAACATACTTGACCACTGGAATATTCCAGGATAAGTTTAAACCACTCATTATAACAGGTGTACAAATGACAGAAGATTAGTCCTATAAGAAAGGGTTGAAAATTCCTAAGGGTTAACAAGTCAGACGCCGTACATCGAAGAATGACAGACGATATAATAAATGGATACCAGAAATGGAGAAAACACACAATACACACAAAAATGTTTGAACACGAACCCAAGTAAAATCTGATGGTGAATTCCGGTGCCCTGGAATAGTAGGCAGGTCCTGCTCCACTAGTGTTACTGTTAAACGACACGAACATCATATAACATGGAAATAGTGCTGGACGTCACAATACGGAAATGGTGATGGACGTCACAACACGGAAATGGTGATGGACGTCACAACACGGAAATGGTGATGGGCGTCACAACACGGAAATGGTGCTGGACGTCATAACACGGAAATGGTGATGGGCGTCACAACACGGAAATGGTGTTGGACGTCACAACACGGAAATGGTGCTGGACGTCACAACACGGAAATGGTGCTGGACGTCACAACACGGAAATGGTGATGGGCGTCACAACACGGAAATGGTGATGGACGTCACAACACGGAAATGGTGATGGGCGTCACAACACGGAAATGGTGATGGACGTCACAACACGGAAATGGTGATGGCCGTCACAACACGGAAATGGTGCTGGACGTCACAACACGGAAATGGTGCTGGACGTCATAACACGGAAATGGTGCCTGGACGTCACAACACGGAAATGGTGTTGGACGTCACAACACGGACATGAAACGTGAAAACATGTAATTGAACAAAATGATCAACACGATGCCCACTAACACAGGGACGAATACACTTATAACAAGTTTGTAACAATAGTGAGACAACTCTGTCAAAGGATTATTGGTGATGTAGAGTCTAGAATTGTCAATGAACATATATTTATCATCAATAACCTCTTAAAATCAAGGGACCTTCTGGAATAAAACGACAATAAAAGATATATATTAATAGTTATAGATTTTATAAAGAGTATGCTATAATAGTCATGATTATACTATGTATGTTTATTTTAGGAGACAGATTTATAAAAGCATAATTGCTTGTTTCTGAATCCTGTTTGTAATTACCATGTTTGATGTACTGTATTGTCTGATTATTTTCGAAATAAATATTGTTTAAATTAAACTACAATCAAACAAAATATTTCTTCATGGAGATCATAAACATATTTAAACAAAGTATTGCAAAAATTTTCGACGGCACAACCGTCTTCGTCAGTTGCAAAACATAAACTGCCAAGAGATACAAAAAAACAACAAGACAACGTCATAAAGATATATATCTAGAAACAAATACGTTTTGTTAATGCCAGATAATTTGATTTTAGGAGTGAAACACGAGTAAAATAATAGGTATTCTTTACATGTATAGACACTTCCTATGTAACTAACAGACTTTCTAATTTTAGGACATGTCGTCTAAAACCCATAACAAATAGTAAATGGCCTTATTGCTAAACAAAATATATTCGATTCATATTCACATTGACTAAAAACACTTAACTGTTTTCTAAATAACGACTACATAACTACCTAATTTTGTTTGACGATACGGGGGACATTTCCTTCCTCCATTTAGATCTTCCTGAATCATGAATCTCACTCTGTGAGAAATTCCATTATCATCATGTTGACTCCATTTACCCCATTCAGTCATCCGGCAATCCACAGGTACTAACAGAAAATAATAGTAAATCCATTAAGACTGATATTGCATGCCACATTTTCTCTTTCAAAGTTCGCTACTCCCTTGTACATTTTCGGATACAATGATATTTGAGGGCAAGCAGCTAACCGACAACAAAATAAGAAGATGACGCAACAGGACATAGCGTCGTTTGTAGCATGGGACAGACAAATCTAATATATCAATTGAAATATCTGGTACAATATAAAAGGTGCATTGTATAAACATTGATAGATACTGGGACTATAATGCAAATCTGATTAGTCATATCATTTCCAATTTTAAAATTTTTTGGCTTTACAATCTTTTGGTTTTGAGTGTACCTAATGAAGGTTATCACATATTTTATTGAAATAACGCCAAATTTGCATGTGTAATAAAAGCATAATTTGCGGCGTGTTATTTGTCCCCAGGGCAATAACATGTCATTTGCCCTCTAGTGAGGGGCAATAACATGGTATCTGCCCTGGCAAAAAATATGTGATAAATAGATTAATACATGGCTAAAGCCCTCGGGCCGATATCAAAATTTCGGGCTGATAACAAGGGCAATATGAAAAAGGACATGTATTGATCTATGATTATTCATGAAATTCGTCATCCGCACTAAATTAGATATCTACGTTTTTTATATTTTAATTCCTATTAAATAGATATAGGTATATGTCAATAAATATTTTAGTGCTATTAGATTTCCAAAAATGGTTTGTTTACTTACCATTTTTGTAATCATTTAAGTTCGGACATATCGTTCCACCATTGAGTGGCTTAACTCTGACTGTCCTTGTTCTCTGTGCAACACCTTTCTGATTCAATGGACCCCATTCACCCCAATTAGATACTAGGCAATGTATTGGCACTGCAGATATCATAGAAAAAATTTGATTTGAAAATATCAGTCCATAGATCTAGAAGTGTCTTATATTTCATCATACACATATATATATATATTGTTTACATTCTTTCCTGCAATGCTTTGTTCCGTCAGAGGTACTTGTAAACACCGAAACAAATTGTTTTGATATTCCCTTAAACATTCATGTGACTATAGAATTCACAATATAATCACTAATAGTTGTCGTCTTTACTACAAATTCATATATTTCTATATAAGATTTCATCCTATCATTTTGATTCAGAGTTTCCTGTTGTAATGTCCGCTACAATTTCCGCATATAAACGATGTTCGGTTCGTTTTGATCTCCAGTTCTTTGTAGGAGAATGAATGTATTATTTATGTTATTTGTGTTTGCTTTCGTATATAGTGGTGTTAAACATGTATTCATTATATGAGTATCATGACAGGTGTCTTATAAGAGGCAGGAATTGCCTACTCTTTGCCAACACCTGGGTTTACCCTCGATATTTGGTGTGGGTTACTCATCTTTTTAGTTGTCTATGTTGTGTTTTACTGTTTGTTTGTCTTTATCCTGTGTCTTGTGTTCCCTATGTTGACATTTTATCAGGATTGTCCATTCATGATTGCCCCTTTGGTTTTCTCTAACGTTTATTCGTTTATTTACCAGCTCTTTGCTTAATTATGAAAAGAAAGTTTAAACAATGATGGTCAACAAATCCACCATTATAAACAAAACGAATAATCACTTCGCACATCGAATACTTGAACATAAAACAATACTACGCAATATGAAGTTGGAAATCAGTTAAGCGTAACGGTCCATGCAGGAATTACTCGTCCAGTAGTCGGTGTTTCGACATTGACATGGTATATTAGATATATTTGTTGCTACTGAAACTGACAGATACTAAATAATGTTATTATTATCAAAGGTAAGATTCTCACCCCTCAGACATAGTTGACCTTAGCCGATGTTGTTTATCCTGTTTAGGCTCTTTTGTTTTATTGTTCTCCCCCCCCCCCTCAGACATAGTTGACCTTAGCCGATGTTGTTTATCCTGTTTAGGCTCTTTTGTTTTATTGCTCCGAAAGATTTTAAAATTATTATGCTATCAAATGCTTCGACTTTGAACGTACCTGGTGCATGTTATTCCAGAAACCCTTCGTGTGCACTCAATTTGAAATCTAAGTTTTTTATTTAATATAGCTTACAATACAGTATGCATTATTCATTACATACCTGGCTTTGATTGCATTCTAACTGGACAATCTGCTCCGCCATTTAAAGCTACCTGTACTATATATCTTTCTCTGCTAGAATAGCCAACGCCATTAGGAGGAGTCCAATCGTTCCAGCTACCAACTTCACAGTTAACTGGAACTAAAATATAAAGTATCTATCTTAAATTTCTAGACATAGTTATGTTTATCTTCTTCTAGCTGGAGAACGGTTTTATTCTTTTGACATTACATCAAGCTTATAGACGGTTTAATAAGAACGATGGCAGTAGTTTAAATAAGTATAAGTTGTACATTGTGTGCTATCAGAGCACTTGATAAAATTCGTAGAGGTGTTGTGACCGCATCATAATAGAACTAAACAATGTTAGGGTTTTTGGTGTTTAACATCACTTTCAACATTATTTCAGTTATATCGTGACGGTCAATTTTATTGATGGAGGAAACCAGAGTATCCGGAGAAAACCACCGACCTGTCACAAGTCACTGCCAAACTTTATCACAAAATGTTGTATCGAGTACACCTGGCCATGAACGGCGTTCAAACTCACAACATTAGTGGTAATAAGCACTGATTACAAAGGTAGTTGTAAATCCAACTACCATACGATAACGACCTCAATAAAAACAATAAAATAAATAATACAGATGATGATGGCGTTACTGTAATGGTTTACTGATAACGGTGGTAAAAGTATTTTTAATAAGCCAAAGGTAAGTATAGTCTTAATAATAAAGGCAATAATGTTTTTAATTATAAAGTTGACAATTATCATTATATTATATGCACGATACCTGTTTTTAGGTCTTTCATGTTCGGACATTCTTTGCCGTTATTCAGAGGATTCACCAACATATTTCTAGATCTTGTACTAATCCCTTTATTGTTCACAGTTCCCCATGATGACCAAGGACTCACCATGCAATCTCTATTGACTTTTAAAGAAAGAAATGTACAGTAGATATGAATCGTCATCTCAATATAAATTATATTATATCAATTCAAAAAAATAACTAAATAAAATCAGTATTTTTACAAATTCGATCATTTATTTTTATTGTTCTAGCTCAAAATTTTTTTCTCAAAACAGGTGCAAATTTGAATTGAAACTGTTTACCCAGAGCACCTCAGTTCAGCCAGGCATAATCTTTAGTTCTCTATATAAAGTTTTGTAAGTAACGATATTGTCTGTTCTTCTGCTATTTAAGGCTCCGGATTTCCGCTTTAATATATTCAAACAGGAGGTACATATGAAAGTAATATATATAATCGACTTTTACTGGCTTCATTACATAATCTATATTCATGGACATAAGAATATACACTGATATTTGTATTATAGGGGAAAAAAACATTTCCACAGATGTATTGAAATTTACTTGTACATTGTATATCATCAAAATGAAATTAATAAACATCTATCCTAAGCCGTAATTATACTTTACCAAGCTTTGTCTGCAGCAAAACTGGACATTTTGTACCACCATTCAGGTTTTTCTGAGTAACAAATCGTTCACGCCTAGAACGCCCGCTTGGGTTGTGTGGACTCCATTCATTCCATTCAGATACCAAACAATCTATTGGAACTTTTTGTAGAAATATAAATGAATTTCATGTATTTTCATCAATTAACGTTTTATTTAATTCAACTTTCTTTGTAAATCTTGTGTCATTATGAAAGCCATATTTTCATTTATACGTTTGTGTGTCAGAGATATGTATACATTTGGTCTCAGTTTCTATATATTAATAAAATTGAAACTATGCATAGAAATTCTTACCTGTCTTTGACTGTTTTCCTGGTCCACATTCCTTGCCGCCATTTTTCTGGTCTCTCACTATTTCTCTTTCTCTAAAACTAATTCCTTTTTTGTTTGATGAAGTCCAAGTATTCCAAGCAGTCAATATACAGTCTAATGGAACTAAAAAATATTATTAGTTTTAACATATTTCATTTGCATAAAAAGTAACAAATGGGATTGGACACAAGTTATTAGATCTACACCATTAGTGAAGTCCTTTCATGTTTACAAAAATATAAACAAAAAAAATAGCACAAAACGGCGATAATTCTACAAATAAAACGAATATGATATATTTAAACGATAAGAATATGTAAAACTATTTATTGAACCGAACGGTATCAATGTACTCATTCGACGAACTCCACAAGCGAAATGATAATACCCGAAAGATCCGACATAAAACAAAGCATACTAGCTATGGCTCCGCAGCTAAGGAAGGAGAGTAATCCACATGGATGACTATTTGCACAGTTCCGAATGGTTACGGGGTTGTTGGAAGTCGTCGTTGTTATACCAGTTGCAAGGTAATATTTCGAAAGCTATCTCTCATCCCCTTTTCTGTGCTATTCGCTACATTCGTCCATATGCGTATGTCAGTGCCATACTTTTACTTGATGATTTATTGTTAATAAGTAAAATACTGTTCACACGAATGGCAATATCAAATGTTTAAATCATAACACTGATCGTCAAGAATGCGCACAATATGCAGTAATATCGCGTTACCTAGAACTCGGAAGAGTCGCCTCATTGGATAACTAATAATAATAGATTTCAATTCAATTTATTCCAGATAAAATTATCTGTCCCTCCGAACAACATACAACTAGGTTCTACTTATTCTTTTGTATTTACTTTCAGTTTTAAAAATCCTAGATTACCTGAATATTTTTATGATGATTCTTTGCTGTTTAACGCCACTTTCAGCAATATTTCAACTATTTCATGGCTACCAGTTTTAGTGGTGGAAGAAGGAAAATCATCTATCCCATCGACATGGACACAAGTTCAAAACAAGGCGATATTAGTTGATAACAGTGAAAATATGTTATAACTGGACTTGTGAACACAAATTTAATTACCCATTAAACATGAAACAGTAATGCTAATAACAAATATTTCGAACCTTCCATTTTCTGTTCTAATGGTGGACAGTATGTTCCTCCATTCAGTGGTTTCTGTGTCCGGACACGTGTTCGTTCTTTGATACCTTCATTGTCTACTGGTCCCCATTCACTCCATTGTCCAACCTTACAGTCCACACGAACTGGTGTAAATAAAACAAAAAGAAATGCGCATGTCGCTTTTATGCATTGAGTTTTCTTCTACTATGCATAATGTTCAAGATTAGAGTGCTCTTTCATCCAGTTATATGTGAGGGTGGCATCATTTCACTAAGGGGGAGGTTTGAGTCCATAACACCAGTTTAACCCAGCCACTTTTTATTGAAGTGATTGTTCCAAGCCTGGAAAGTGCGTGGTCATGTATATGTGTGCAAGGGAATCGAGTTAACCTCTGATTCTACGTTTAAAAACCAATAAATCAACGATTAGATTTTGAAACTGTTCCGACAGAGTGGTGCTTTGTTGTTTTTCCCCATTTTCTTACTTACATATAAGATGGTATAAGTATAACATTATAATATTCGTAAATACAAATACAGGGATTACATGAGATTAAATTAGAGAAAATCAATATCCATGTACGACCTTCACTGTTTCTTATACGAAGTAAAGAAAATGAATTAAAATTTCTGTTGACAGGTGTATGTTCATTATTTTCCTATCATTGCTATCATTAGAATACAAATCTATTTAAATCGACGATCCATCAAAAAAACCAATTGTTTCACAATTTATACTCTTAACTCTGAATCCTTCATCGCACTGACGAATCAAAAACCACCAAAGCAGATGTTTACCCACAATTCAACTAATGCATGTCTTACTTGTTTTTGTTTCCTGTAGAGGTGGACATGCTTTACCTCCATGCATCGGTGAAACCTCAACAAATCTCCATCTGGTTGCAATGCCTTTGTTGTTTTGTTTACTCCATTCGTTCCAATGAGTCACAACACAATCAACAAACACTGAATTAATAACATATCAATTATTTAAAGTTCATAATGCTATACATGAATTACAGAACGTGTACATGGTCTATTGCTAGCATTTAATTATTTGTCTAAAATATAACAACTCTTATAGTTCAAACATGACATTCTGTAAAAAAAACTATAATTTTTCACTCTTTAATTCGGAACTATCGTACAACTACTAAGATAAAAACAGGGAATTGTCTTCATGTCTCTCAATACTAATTGGATTACTCATTGGGGAATTTTTACCCAGTCAGCAACAAGACGTTGATCCGACGTTGGTACATGGTCGGCATGGTTGGTCGAACGTCGTGGTTGTCATGCCAACGTTCGCCCAACGCTGGGCCAACGTGAGCAACCCAACAGTTGGGTTGATATCGTTGGCCCAATGTTGGTACGACGTAAGCTTTTTGATGGTGAGATGGGTAGTCAATTAGCCAACGTTGTGATCCGACTATGGACCAACCGTCGGCCACGTGTCGTCGGCCCGGCGTCGTTACTTGGTCGCCCATTAATTGTTCTAAAGTTTTTGTTGATTTGATTATATTTTGCATAAATACAATTGTTTGATATTATGTTACCAGTCCCCCATCCCACCCTCACACGAATCACACCTACCCACGCTAGATTTATGACGGAATTATACGTTTCATTTCCTTTATATGCACTTTATTTTTGTTTTTAACTTTTTTAACATCTATTATAGGTTTAATTTGCACACTGAATTTACACCTATATCTAACTTAATGAATACAATCTCAGATAAATATTTGGTCGTCACAGCTGTATCGTAAATTTCTACCATCCCTCTTTGATAATATTTGATATTGCATGCAATTTGATACTTCTTGTAGCTTTGGACATCATTTGCGCGCCACTTCTGTTGACATCCTGCGTAGAAGACATAGAAAGACTGAGAAATGTAAGTATTTATAATTCAATTATTTATGTTTAAACAAAAACTTCGTTGAACAAATAACTAAAAAAAGTAAAGGTTCTTAAATAATAGTGTGTGTCTTACGGAAAAAAGCACTGTTGAAGAATAATTAAAGGACGCACAGCGACCTTGATGATTTTTGTTCTGATAAAATATTGCATGTTTTGTGCGAATTCAAGACAAACCATATCATGATATTGGTTATACAAGTGTGGGAAGCTCCATATTTACATTTGAATGTTTTGTTTATCTGCGAAATAATACATACGGATTTTTCCCCGTTTACTTTATTGAAGTTTCGGTCGATATCTCGCACAGATATTTCCTCTGCAATTTTACTTTTATGCATACTAGAGTTCGACCGAGCGTTTTTTATTGATGAATAAATACAATTTTAAAAAAGCTATAGCAGATTATTTCTTTGTCGTTAAATAAAGGTAAAATTAACAATCTATTATATGTATTTTTATATTAGTTTTTATCTACAAATTAAAAAAAAATACCATTAATTAAGCCATAGACTAGTGTTTGTTATAATTAATCTAAATAACTTGTGTGAACAATTGGTTAATTGTAACACATGCGACCTGACCAATTTTCTCTTATCACATAGACATGCATGTACTGGGTCAAACGCATGAGTAACTTGATCAGTTATACAACTTGTTAGTATAGTAAATAACATACTGGCTTTTCATGAATTTATAATGAATACATTTAAAATGTTACCGTGAAGTTCACATTATTATTCTTTTTCAGAAAAAAAAAACACATTCTCACATCAGACTCAATAAAATGTCTTACTGGAGAGTCAAAAGAAAAGTTGACAAAATAATAAATTCATTAGAAGACAATTTGCCGGTTAATTCCCAACCTACCACGAGTGCTGATGTCACACATCATGCTTCAAATTTTGATGATTCTAATACGGTCGAGAGTATGGACAGTGAAGATCATACAAATATTTCGGAAGACAATTACGAATCCGACAATCATTCCGAGGACTTTTCCTACCTTAATTTTATAAGTGATGAAGAATCCGACCCAAACGAAAATATCGAACAAGAAACAAAAGTAAGCGACCAACTGTCTGGTTGGGCAGACATAAAACCCTTTCTGTCACTGTAATACATTTGACAATATAAATTAAACATCAATGCTGACATAATAACAATCGACAGGATATAATGAACATGGAACTGAAATTTCTTGAAAATTTATCTGATTTTCCTTCTTAAGACGTGTTTTATAAAATTTAGAACAGAAAATAAGGGGTAATGGGCGAAAAAGTCTCATGTATTGGTATGGATAAAATTAGTTCAAAACATTGCTCAAATGTCAATACTCCACAATATGGATCACCTTTAAATATGATATTTTGTTCCATATTGTCTGATTTATTGAAGAGTTTTTAAGAATAACCATATTAATTTTGTGTTCCTTCCTTAATCTGTAAGAAATCTTTGGTTTTCCAGATTAATTATCTTGGGACTATTGGTGGTGAAAACGTGAAAGAATGTGTGAGAACAATAATGAAATGCATTATGAAAACCGAATTGGCGGTACAACTGAACTGGAAAGGAAAGGGAGATAAACACGCGTTTGAAATATTATTGACGTGTGCCATGGTTAAATGTAAGTTTATAATTAATGTCAGTTCAGAAACAAAACATTTTTTTTTCAATATCCTGAAATTAATTATTGTAAAAAAACAATCCTGGGAAAAAAATCATAACACTGTGACACATTCAACAAATGAGAAATGACTCGCATCCTTCAGCAAGTTTAAGACCGCACATGCATATTTATCATATTTAATGTGGCCAATGTCTATGACAGTACCTATACGCTTGTTTAATGTCCGGTCAGTAGGCAAAACACGAATTTAACAATTTTGTAACAAACTATGAATTTTGATGTTATCTGCACTGATGAGACATAAATTGTCGAAATTGCCATTTGCAGAATTTAAATTAACTGCAATCTCGGTACCTTGTTATTTTGTAACAGTACCAGGTTACCATTAACTTTACACAAGTAAGAAAAATTGACTTCAAAACAGATATCATTGACTGAATTCACTTACAATTTGGTGATATATTTTGACATATTTATGAAACTATTCTTCAACGTATACTTAACTGTGCTTGTAATTTCAGGTGCAGTTCGCAAAAATATTCTAACAAGACAGGAAACGGATGACAGAATAGAAAATGTTATCAAAGACTGGTTAAAATATGCCAGTGATCGGGATGGTGGCAGAAAAAAGAGACAAAAATGCAGAAGGCAATCAACAGGAGCCAAACGGTCTTCCTCAATAGACACTGACAATATTTCATTGTTTTATATAGCAGTTTTGCCGAAACATATCATAATAGTTTTATGATGGACTATTATAAATTTGTATTCCTGTTGGACTTTTTTGAACAAGGAATAATTGTTTTGATATTGCAATATAGCTGATTAAATGTTTTAAAACTGATTTTTTTATCTAGCAGTTTTATGAAGCTATTGAACGTTTGCAGTAGAATATCGAAGGAAATGTTCCATACTTCTGATTGCGAACAATTGACACATGACAAAAATATTCACATATACTAGTATATATTGTAGGTACCTTTCTTATGATACTAAATCCAGAATCAGAGATTACATATTCAAGAAACGTGTGGAAGACGTAGAAACCGCACTAAAGATGGAACTCATATGTATTGATACGGTTTAGGTAGGAAGAAAGTTGTAGTGGGAACCATGGCATGTTGTTCTTGTGTCTTGTTTAGTATCCTTATGATTTATTTTTTTAACTGAAACACAATTTGTCAATAGTAGTTGAATAAGTTGCAAGTGATTGGTTTCTGTGTAATTTTCATACTGGAAAGTATTTCAATTTCTTATTGCGAATCAACTAATTTATGGGGGAAAATATACAAATATATTCTATTACTGTATATGGTCATTTTGACAATTGATGTCTCTTAAGTATAGCCATAATGAAGGAGACTGTGACACATCACTTGGCATGTGCTTTGAATCATAGTTTCTGTTGATTCTACAACATTTTGTCATGCTACTGTTTGATGGAATATTGGATGCTTGACCAACGTGAACCACTGGTGGAAAATAGTCAAGGCTGACGTTAGAGTTGAACATGGTTGGCAAAGGGTTGTAAATAGTTTAGGCTGACGTTGGACCGACGTTGGATACTGGTGGAATTAGGTTGGCACATGGTTGTAAATAGTTTTGACTGACGTTAGGCCGACGTCGAACCGACCTTCGGGCCAACGTAGCGCCAATTAGCACTACTACGATGGGGCAACGTTGGGTTCCGACATCGGGCCAACGATCCGAGCGCCCGACAACCAACGTTGGGCCGACGTTGGATAATGGTTGGATTAGGTTGACAAAGGGTTGGCAAATGGTTGTAAATAGTTTTGGCTGACGATGGGCCGACGTCGAACCGACCGTCGGGCCAACGTGGCGCCAATTAGCACTATTACGATGGGCCAACGTTGGGTTCCGACGTCGGGCCAACGATCCGAACGCCCGACAACCAACGTCGGCCCAACGTAGTGTTGCTATCTGGGTACTAGTGTTTCTGATTCTTATATTTCATTGAGAACCTCGTAAAGTATGCTTCATAAGAGTACAAGACATATTGCTTAGTATGGGTGGAGATCGATTTGTTTCCTTTTGAATGATGTTTAGCTTCTGGTGAAAAATTCGTTCTATATAAACTAAATCAACAATTTGCTTATATTACAAAAAATGCGGCGTCCCATTTGTGGTGGACTTATAGAAATTATTTATGTTTTGGCCACCTTATTGTTACTACTCATCCTAAGCAGGTACCAATCCATCTTATATATCTTTACTCCATCGATACATTGGTACATGTATATGTTCTATTTGTTTTGAAAAATATTGGAATATATTTAAAAACTTGGAAGATGTGTATAAATAATCATATTCTTTATTCATCTTCATAAAAAAGTATGTAAAGTTCATTTTAGTTTTTTTATATATGAAAATGATTACCTCTACGTGTCTGAGTTAGTGGCGGGCACGGTTTACCGCCCCCACAGCTCTGATATGTAACTACTCGATATCTCATTTGAATTCCTTCCACGTTCACTTCACCCCATTTACTCCAAGGTCCAACTTCACAATCCTTGGCCACTTGAAAAAATTAAACCAGGGACATTGGAGGTGAATTTATCAGACTCAAGGAAATCAATAAATAAACAATATGTAATATATTCTTTGTCAATTTTTTCTTTCTATGGCTATTATCGTGAAAATACAGATGGCAAAATATTTGAGTAGGTTTGTTTTTGTTTTTACAAATCACGAAACCAAAATATGTACGTTATGCACTGCATTTTAATCCCCACAATACAATGAAGAACGGTTCATTAGTATAACTATTAGAACTTAGACAATATTTGTTCGCACAATTCGATGTTTTATAATATTATATAATAATAGGTATGTCATTATTGACATCATCTTAGAATTGTCACAGAAGAGACCACAAAATTTAGATTGTAATTCAAAGATATCAATGCACTTAAAGCATTATAAGTGTGGACTTCTATACAAGCTGATTATAATTGAAATTTTCGTTTTTTTTTATATAACATCACTGACTTACCTGTTTTAGATTCGTATAATGCAGGACATGGTTTGCCTCCATAGACCGGTTTGTTGATAATGTAACGCTTTCTAAAACTGATGCCATTCTCACTAGGAGCACTCCACTGCGTCCAAGAACCCACCTTACAATCACAAGGAGCTAAATAAAATGAATATTCTTTTTTATCACACCAATTACAATCTTAAAAACATGTTTTTTTTTAATTACTTTTATTTTTATAAATGCTTTTAATATTGCAATATTTCAATAAATGACATTTATGTCTTTATACCATTTTGTAAAATCTTTTGCGGAAAAGCAACTTTTTCTGCACTTCACAATTACATTCCTAGTGGCATCATATTGGTTTTAAAAGTTATATTATTGTCAACATTGACACATAGCAAGTGTTTTTGTTCTCAGAAATAAAGTAAAATTATATATGTTGAGGACACTTTTTATTGGAAATGTTTCTTAGCCTTGGTAATAGTGTTATCTCACTTTTCCGTGATTTATGACAGTAACTGTAAAATTGAACTCTTTGTTTTAAATCGGGATTTTTGTTTAATGTAATGCCATATGTTTATTATGTTCATAAACATAGAGTGCATAGTAAACTTATAAAAGCGGAAGTTGAAAAATACACACCCGCAAGAACGATAACTCGCATAGAACAAGATTACGAAAATTCGGAATGAATTCCCTAAAGTTCAGAAAGCTTCTTTAATTCAAATATAGATTTGTGTACGTTTGAATTTGTTTTAAATTTACAATATAAGTTTGTGACCGTTTGAACTTGTTTTAAATTTGCAATGTAAATTTGTGCAGTTTGAACTTGTTTTAAATAAACAATATACGGTTTAAACAGTAATACATGTACACTGATGCTTTAAGTACAACAAGGAATACAAGAGCATGACCTTGTACACCATTTTTACCTGTTCTTGTTTCTGTTAATGCTGGACATGGATAGCCACCTTTGGTTGGATACTCTGTAATCCGTCTATATCGTCTTTGAATACCATAGTAATCTGTTTGTCCCCAGATACTCCAATTGGAGACTTTGCATGGTGTCGACTGCTGAAAATTGTAACTACCGCCATAACCGTAGTTTCTGGGAAAAAAGCTCTTGCAGGAGACGACATAAATCCAACAGGCGACAATCAGGACATATGACCACATTCTGGTTATAACTCATAGAAAATTAAAATGTCGCAGCAATTTCAAAATTGCCAGAATTGAAGACGCAGACGACAAAGTGACGTGTTTTAGAATCGAAGAATGAAAATGAAGCAAATGTAAAAATGTCAAATGAGACTTATATTATCAGTTAGTTAGTTCTCACCTCTGTCGGTTGTTGGTATGTTGATGGTTCTTTCTTTGAAGTGATGGAATCTTTAATAAGCTGCTTAATATAACTGTCATTTGGTTTTCAATAAAAATGTCATTCAAAGTTCTGGTGTTTTGTAACTTTTATTATTTAATTTTATAATAACTATTATTTTATTTATAATTGATGTTGTATTTAAGAGATTATACTAAAATTACTTTCATACCTCACAAACCATGCAACAAATGTTACAAACTTTCAGAAAAAATAATCTACCTACGAAAATGATTGGCAGAATTAAGAAATTGACGACTTTATTAAAATTCATTATTTCATAAACTTTGCACTTTTAAATTAGTTATTTTGATGACTTATTTGTACTAAAACGTCCGATAAAACTGACTGCCACGATATAACTGAAATATTGTTTAAAGTGGCGTTAAACACCATAAACCAATCAATCTAAAACGTCTGTAGGATAGATTGCCTAGTAGATTCAATAGTATTTCAGTTTTCACTCATGACGTAATTTGACGGTGTGATATTTTTTGTTTTCATTTTATTTGAACAATTCTCTTTGCTTATCTTTCTGTTAATAGATTATTTCAATTGCAACACGATTTAATAATAATAAGGTTTGGTTTATGGTGTTTAACGCCAGTTTCAACAATATTTCAGTTATTTCGTCGCGGTCAATTTTATTGGTTGACAAAACCGGAGTACCCGGAGAAACCCACCAACCTGTCGCAAGTCAATGTCAAACTTTATCACATAATGCTGTATCGAGTACACCTCGCCATGTACTGGGCTCGAAGTCATGATATGCACTGAACGCACGGGCAGTTGTAAATCCAACTACCATACGATCACGACCACGACGGCCCTAACAATAATGTGTTTTTATAATGATTACATTAATTAGAAACTGTTAATTTGATGTTATTATAGAGAAAATTGAAAGAATAATAAATTAATTTCAAATCATGACATTTTGTTTTATGCACAGTTCTGTCATTTATATATATATAAGAAAAGTTTGAGAAAAAAATAGGATAATCAGAATCTGTAAATCGACTAGAAAAGATAATGCAATGGCCAATAGAAAAAATGACAAACAATTTTTCCTAAAACCCTCCATAGAAAACTAAAGATTGAGCAACCAAAACCCCACTAAAACAAGATGTGTACTACAGTTTCTGCTCCACTAGTGGCATCCATCGTGCTGCAAATCCGATGATAAATCATATTCGGTGATAAGCCATGAACTAAGAAAGGACGCGCATTACCTATATCAAATGGACTATAACTATATCTGCTATACAGACATTGGGGGATGCAACTTTTATGCTTAATATGGTTAGCGGTTAGGGTTATGGTGATTAACGCCACTTCTAACAATATTTCAGTTTTATTATGGCGGTCAGTTTTACTGGGGGGAGAGGAGGAGGAAATCGGAGTACCCGAAGAAAACCACCGACCTGTCGCAAGTCACTGACATACTTAATCACATAATGTTGTATCGAAAACATATCGGCTGAACGGGGTTCGAACTCGCAACTTTAGTGGTGATAGGCACTGATTGCATAAGTTGTTGTATATCCAACTACCATACGATCACGACCGCGATGGTCTCTTTGTGTTAAATACTTCACTTTCATTTTTCAATTTTTGGAAGTAAAGGTCTTCGATTTTTCTTTTATTTTAGGGAATTTCGTTGCAGTTCTATCGACTTTTTTGTAATGTTTTTGTCATGGATTCATGCAATTACAGGTAAACATGTTTGCTTTTATCTTTTGCAATAAAGCTTTATTCAAAAATAAAATCATAAATTTGCACCATGTTTAAACACGGAGTTCTCTTTTTCACTTTAACAGGACGGGTTATTTTCTACTTGAATTGAAGTAAGCATTTTATTGGACTTTAAATCCCAAATGTGATCATTCCTTTTAATAAACGGGATATTTTAAATGTAATTAAATATTATTTTCCAAACAAAACATAGTAATCTCTGTTTGGTATAAATCATTTTTTCGAGAGGTCCAAAAAGTAAAAATGTGTATTTAGTAATAATAAGATGTTAACTTTATATTTAGATGGCCAATGACCACTAGATTTTATTTTCATAGAAACTCTCTTGCCGGTCCATCAGGAAATGGTTTATTTTTATACTTATATGGCGCCTAGTAAATCGTATCAAAATATAAATGCTGGTAACATACTGTATGGCGATAAAATATTGACTGTATATATAAATTTAAACAAAAACTATTTTTTTAAGGCGTAGCATTTTGTTTTTATGAATTCTGAATCATTTGATAATCCAAAATATAAGTAACTCAAAATGTTCTTTTTTTCAAATTTTATATTTGATAATTTCTTATTGTCGTATTTTAGGTGAAAAGAAAATTCTGTTCAAGAAGATCAAACTGCTACTTACCGGCATCTTAATGAGTGCTACACATACATGTATGAAAGTAACAACGAGTTGGAAAAATAATTTATTAGTAATAAAATTAAAATTGTTAAGGACGTTTTCTATTATCCAAAAAATTCATAGTTATTAATAGTCCACATTTATGTGTAAAATGAGAATTATATAAGCAGAGAATAATTATAAAGTAAATACAGTTAAACCTGCCCATGCGGTCACCTCAATTAAGCAGCCACCTGTATTAAAAGGTCACTTTTTCTTGTCCTGTCATAGAAAATTGCATATGACTTGGACCTCTTTTAAGAGGTCACCTCTCTTAAAAGACCACTTTTTCTTCGCCCCAAAAGTGACCTCCTAATACATGTTTGACTATAACTAATTTGCATATTTTATTACAAAAAACCTCCTTAGTGCGCGTTATGCCTGAATGAGTTCAATTGTTTGTATACGTTTATTTGTCTTTGTTATTATTGTAATTGTGTTTCTAGAGTGTAGCTTACACATTCGATCAACTCACTGAAATTCACAAGATAAATCAACAATGTTTATTTATATTTGATGGGAGGAGGTACTTTTATTGTATTCAACCTCCGCTTCACTGTTAAGTATTTTACATATGTCTTTCCATTTCATACATCTCATATATATTCAATTGATCTTGAAGTGAATGAAATCACTGACACTCTGAAGTCTGCTTCTTACCTTCACTTTCACCTTGAAATCAACAACGGAGGAAGATTAAAAACAAAATTCCACTACAAACGTGACGACTTCACTTTTTCAATAGTCAATTTCCCATGAAGATGTTCGTGTCGTTTGACAATAACACGAGTGGCATCATTAGTGGGCAAGGAACTGCTTACCCTTCCGGAGCACCTGAGTTCACCCCCGTTGAGGTTGGTGTTGCTCAATCTTTAGTATTATGTGTAGTGTTTTATAGATCATTATTTTTCCTTTTGTCCTTTTTCTTTTGACCATTGTAATGTCTCTTATTCTGTGATTGACGGTTTCTGATTAAGCTTATCGTAACTTCAAACGTTTATTCCCATTCATCAGTTGGACTATTCCAGAAGCACCAGAGTATGGAGTTTACATTTCACAACTTTATGCTAGGGCTAGTAGATTAATCTTCTGGATATAGCGCAGCTTCTGACACAGTATATGCATTTGTACTCCAAAGACGGCTACATTGATCCTAGGTTGAGGTCATCGCTACAAAAATACTACGTTCATCATCATGAACTGGTTGGCTGTAACGAAATATCAATTTCTCAAATGGCAATAATTCTTATACAATTAAATGTATATTGTTTTCGTGTTTTTTGATTGGACACGAGCATACCTTCATACCGCTCAGTTGATTATTTTTCACCTTGCTATCCAAGAAATGATTCGATTGGACACTGATTTCATTCATCAAAACATGACCATTTCCCAGAAAGGTGCGGATAAGATGCATAGAAAAAAGTCATGTCGACAGTGGCTTCAAATAATGACTAAAATATGTTCCTTACCTTTGAATAGTATCCTTGTTATCGCTAGAATCTTATTTTTACTGATATTTCCCATGCAAACACAAATTTTGACTTTAACCGCCATTATTTTTTGTCAGCTGTGTTACCTGAAGATAAATTACTCCGCGATACACAACTCTGGAATGCAATGATCACGTGGTAATGGTGAGGGTCTCGATGAAAAATGACAAAAGTAGGGGGAAAATTCACATTGAAGAATTATAAGGATTAAACGCTTCTTTTCAGGAGTTCATGCATGTGTAAACGGTGCCAATGCACTCACAAACTTTACATAAACGTCCTTCGGACGTTTATTCATTTTGTGAGTGCATCGGCACCGTGTACACATGCATGAACTCCTGAAAAGAAGCGTTTAATCCTATAATGAATCATTTCCCTTTTACGTCGATATTTTTCTTTCCTCTGTCGCCGACAATACTTTTACTGACTTGACTATGAACAACGCGGCGGGTGTTTTTTTACGAAATAGGAACTTTTTACCCTTCACGATCACCTGGGTTCAGCCCCTGGTTTTTTGAAGGCGTCCGATTTTGTGGTCATCTGCCTAGCTTTCTGTATCGTGTTTTTGGTTTCATCGTCTTCGTTCTGTGTCTTGTGTCCAATGTTGTCTGTGTCTCATGTTTGTCCATTCTACATTGCACCTTTAGTTTTCTATAAAGATTTTGAATATGAGGGGTTGTTTCACTGAATTATAAAACTATATTTGCAGTCAGTTTGCCTTACTTTTTCTATTGCGGACTTTTATTTACAGAATATAATAATGTCTGCAATTTTATTTGCAAAGCACGTGTCATCAGGATTTGCCTGATAGAGAGTTGCTACTAACGAGGAAGCTATCCATCCAAGGGTCCCTAGTGGTTAAATTGAAGCCATCACCTGGAAATTTTCACCGTCGCTTTCATGATTTATCTTACCGTCACTGAATTACTGGATCACAGATGACCACGAATGCATTCCGTTTGTCGTAGTCGCATTCCCGTCTCCCGTTCTCTTTCACGAATGTCCACATGATTTATAACAGGAGTATCAAGACTAAAATCACTCGTGGAGCTGGAATTGCTTGCTCTTCCTGAGCACCTGGTTTCACCCCGACATTTTTATCGTTATGTCCTTTTTGTCTTGACCACTGTATTGTGAGGGATTGTGGTTATGATATTTAACGCCACTTTCAACAATATGTCAGTTATATCGTGGTGGTCAGCTTTATTGGTGGAGTAAAACGGAGTACACGGGGAAAACCACCTACCTTGTCCACATGTTGTATAGAGTACACATCGTCTGGGCAGAATTCAAACTCTCAACGTTAGTGGTGATATGCACTGATTGCATAGGCAGTTGTAAATCCAACTCTCATACGATACGACCACGACGGCCCCACCACTGTATTGTCATATTATTTTTACTTACATGTAACATGCTGTGTCGAATGATGCAAATTTCAAATTTTAAAACTGTAACGTGTCTATAAGCAGAAAGGAGACAGAAATTCCTTACTTTACCTTAATATTCAGACCCAATTTAATTTATATATATAATTTTCCCTCATGACCTTGCTTTAGGTAAACAGCAATTGTTTGCCAAATGTAAGCCCCTGTTGAAAACGTAATGCCTCTTGAATAGCAGCTAAATGAAAACACACAACGAAGGCAGAGTATCCGTATAACATGACTTTTTTCTATCAAAGGGATGATCGTACTGCAAAAAATTATAACAGTTCAAAAACTAACATTAAACAAAACAAAAGTTTGTAGAATACGAACTCCTACATAAAAAAACGGAGACGTGGTAGTATCTCCTGTGTTATATATTGATCAGACATGACGTGGTAGTATCTCCTGTGTTATATATTTATCAGACATGACGTGGTAGTATCTCCTGTGTTATATATTGATCAGACGTGACGTGGTAGTATCTCCTGTGTTATATATTGATCAGACATGACGTGGTAGTATCTCCTGTGTTATATATTGATCAGACATGACGTGGTAGTATCTCCTGTGTTATATATTTATCAGACATGACGTGGTAGTATCTCCTGTG
>MJUT01049014.1:8096-35566 GCA_002080005.1 Gigantidas platifrons | reverse complement strand
ATGGGTCGTCCTTTTTACAAACAATGAATCACATGGTTAAAAGCTCACACCAATGGATGGGAAGTCCTTTTAATAAATAATTAATCACGCGGTTAAAAGAGGGTACCTATGGATGGGATTTCTGTTTACAAAAAAGGAATACATTGGTTAAACTGCTAATACACATGATAGACTCAGACCGACGTCCGGACTCAAATCGATATCCACTCCTCAAGTCAGCGTCCACTGACGTCATTATCTCAAATCACGGCACAATTGTAGGATATTCTCAAATCAGCGGCATTTCCAAACTCGCATCTCTATAGGCCGTTTACACGATCAAAGTTTGAGTTTTGTTTTGCATGTTTTTTTTATTTTTTTTATCTGTTTCTTAAAGTTGTTTTTTTTTTTAAAGCATTTTCCCCATTCATTAATATTATTCAGGGTTAAGGTTAGGGTTAGGGTTAGGGTTAAGGTTAGGATTGTGGTTATGGTTAGGATTAGGGTTAGGGTTAGGGTCGGAGTTAGGGTTCAGGTTAGGGTTAGGGTTAGGGTTAGGTTTAGGTTAGGGTTAGGGTTAGGGTTAAGGTTAGGTTTCAGGTTAGGTTTAGGTTTAGGGTTAGGGCTTAGGTTATGGTTAGGGCTAAGGTTAAGCTAGGATTAGGGTTTACCCGTTAGGGTCCGCTAAAGTAGAATGTACATTGTACTCTGAATCTGGTCTTGTCCCTTCTCCATCATTGCTTCAAAGCCATGTCCTAACGGATGTGACGTCAATTGAAGTATACGTCAGTGACGTAATTGGACGTCGATTTGAGAAAGTGAAAAACGGCCATATATTTGAAAATTGGACGCCGATTCGAGGATTGGACGTCGATTAGAGGCTGGACGTCGATCTGAGCCTTACACATATATGTTTACAAACAAAGAATTACGTGATTATAAAGTGACACCAGTGGATGGGATGTCCTCCTTGTAAACAATAAATCACGTGGCTAAGAATGGGTATCTTAGGATGGGATATAAACGATAGATCACGGGTTTAAAAGGGAACACCTATGGGTGGTAAGTCCTGTTTACAAACAATAAGTCATGTGGCTGAAAATAGGTACCTACAGATTGGATATCCTGGTTACAAACAATGAATCAATCATATGGTTAAAAGTGTATGGATGGGATGTCGTGATTGTCACAAGTACAACGACAGAAGATGAATAGGATATTTTATACCACCACAACTCGTCATAAACGTCCAGTCCTCATACGCTGTACATAATTCATCGACAGCTGCGGCATGTTGTATTTTATCAGCAGCCATCTTAGAACTCTCCAAAAACCAGACACACACCTTATATTCCACCCTGACAGCGAATTGTGTGTATATGCGTCCTCTACAACCAATGGACTCCCTATACACGTGTTCAAAGAAATTAGGTCATATTTATATACACGTGTTCACGAAAATTAGATCCTATTTCTATACACGTGTTCAAAGAAATTTAAGGGCCCGGGTTTTTCAATGAGCTAGGTAGTTGGATTACCTAACAACTCATACAAGCCTATCGGTGGTTCTCTCCTGGTACTCTGGCTCCTTTCATCACTAAGCTGGTTGCCATGATATAGCTGAAATACTGTTGAAAGTGGCGTTAAACACAAGAAATCAAATCATATTTATATATTGATTGATTGATTGATTGATTGATTGATTGATTGATTGATTGATTGATTGATTGATTGATTGATTGATTGATTGATTGATTGATTGATTGATTGATTGATTGATTTTTGTTGATTGATTTGATTGATTGGTCTTAAGCGCCAACTTTAGCAATATTTCAGCTAGGCGATATTTGAACACCATGAATATCAAATAAATTTATTGAAACAAGTTCTTATCAGGACAGATGTAATTTTCCCCATAACCTCAGTACTGTGAAAAGAACCTATTGTGATCCTATGCATATCAAGTGATAGAACCATTATGTTATGTTTATGGACTGTTGTTTTTAGACATACGGAGGAGAAAAATACATACATGTACCAAATACACAAACTTTTGTGGTTGATGAATCAATGTTGCTTACATTGTGTTTTGTAAAAAATAGTAAAGGCATGGGTTCGTGAAAAAAAAAGACAAATGAAAAAATAATATATACAAACAAGATGAATTAGTAAATATGTAATAAACCTTCACGGGAGAAATTAATTAATGACAAAAATGATACAATACAATGTACAAGTTTGTACGAACTGTAACATGTTAAACAATGCCAAGTTATATTTGTCAGCTCGAGTTACTTCCCTTTAATCATTAAAATCTAAATCTTCTCAAGGTTGTTTCCCCTATCTAGAGTAAACAATTTTACTACGACATATAAAGTCGCGTGTTTGTTTTGATTCCATCTTATGATCAATAATATATTTATTAAGAAGTTAGATAATGTAGTTAGAGCTATCCAAGTTCAACTGAAAACATGAAATATTTATTCATTAAATAAAATGTGGTTTAAGCATCAACATTTCACTTGTTTTCTTCATGGTGTTTAACACCACTTTCAAAAATATTTCAATTATATCATGGCGGTCAGAAAACCACAGAGCGAGGTGTACAACATTATGTGATAAAGTTTATCAGTGACTTGTTGCAGGTCGGTACACTAGTATATATGCACTCCGACAAAAGTTAAGAACCACCCTTTATTTTTATCAATATATTTTTTTACATCAATACTGTTAAAGCAATAACATATATATCACCATTTTTCTTTCACTTCTTAAAAGACTACACCAAGGGCTCTAAAATTACCAATCTACGAAGTATTTGTCATCCTGAAAGACGTGACTATGACGTGGCAAAAATAGGGTTCAAAACAGACGCTGGAAAAACGTAAAACCAGTTTGTCTTTGATGGAAGTTTTTAACATTGCATTAAAATGCAGAGTCTTCAGATTTTAAGGATTTTTAAATGCATCTATTGTGCGTATGTGTAAAGCATAAAAATCAACAACGAGTATATCCACCACGTTTATTGTGAAGTTCTGTAACACGCCTCGTCATGCTTCGCACAAGACGCCTAAGCCGTTCTTGGGGGAACTGTTGCCACTCTTGTAAGATAGCAGTTCTTAATTCGTCAATATTTTGACATTTTGGATTGCGTTGGTTAATTTTGCGACCAATAAAGTCCCATACATGCTCCATAGGGTTCATGTCTGGCGACATCGCAGGCCATGGAATTGTATCAACAGCCTCTTGTTGTAAAAAATGTTGTACAATTCGGGCTCTATGTGGCCTAGCGTTGTCGTCCATGAACATTGGCCTGTCAGTCAACGCATGATTGTCGAAATGAGGGAATATGCGTGGAGCGAGCACATTGTCATGGTATTTTTGGCCTGTCAGATGACCATCAAGAACGTACAAGTCCAACTTACAGTCAAAGGAAAAACAACCCCGACAGTTACACCCCCACCCCCAAAAGCAGTTGTGCCCAAAATGTGGTTGTCCTGAAATGAAGTGTTTCGTTGGCGCCAAACCCTTGCAGGACCGTCGGTAGGGTGTAACAAAAAACGACTTTCATCAGACCAGTGGACCAGTCTCCATGTGCGAATAGTCCACCCCAAATGATCATGTGACCAGTCAAATAGAGCATGGCGATGACGTAATGTCAACTGTAGACGTTTCATGGGTCGTCGCGCCCGAATTCCCTGATGGTGGATGCGTCTGATTACAGTGCGTGTACTAATGTGGCCTCCAAACGGTAAATTACCACGAAGTGCACCAGCTGTACTGAACGGCCGTTGCCGCGCCCGTCTGGGTATGAGCCTGTCCTCTCTCGGCGTCGTTTTGCGAGGTCTACCTTCACATGGACGGTTAGTAGCATTCCCCGTTTGACGAAAACGCTGCATCAGTCGTACAATGATGAAATGGTTAACCCTGAAGTGGTTCGCCACCCTTATGTGGATAAGACCACCGTTATGCATGCCAACAGCTTGCCACCTTTCTGGTATGGTTAATTTTCGCCGCACCATACCAAACCAATAGAAAATGAAAATTAAAACTCTACACACACAAAATCAGCTTTCGTTCGAAAACACAAATGTTGAAAAGTACATGTGGCACTTTACACACCCTGTCATATACACATACATAAACATCGATCAATAACCTGTTTCACATGTAAGTAAGTATGCGTATACAGGTAACGAAAACAGCAAACCGATTTGAAATAAGTTCATTATTAGAAAAGATATTATTGAAACAAATCAGGTGGTGATTAACTTTTGTCGGACTGTATATATATAAATATACCTGATGATCTGTGTAAACAGTGAAAGCGCTTGTGCTATATAAAATGTGATTGAAGTTCCAGAATTATGTTTACATTTTTATTATATATATATATATATATATACACGTGTAATATTCGTATATATCATGGCGTCATTGAGGGGTTAAGATTACAAACGTATTATTTTCAAAGGTTAATTTTACAAGTAAATTCCCCAATGTATTCACCAATATTCGTGTGATACTACCATAATGACATTGTGTTATTGTGATGAATTAAATATCTTATAAGCCATCTAAATGTAAAGTACGCATAACAAATATGAAATCACTTCGCCTAAAAAATCATTCTAGCTTGCATTAATAAAAGTTAAACTTGAACATTCAAATGAAGGTGGATATCTACTTAGTTACTTAGTGATAAATACTTTCACATGACAATGAAAGGTACTGTGGTCATTTTTGTGTTGTTGTGTTCTTTATTCATAACAATTAC
Organism: Gigantidas platifrons; assembly: GCA_002080005.1. Lineage (NCBI taxonomy): Eukaryota > Metazoa > Mollusca > Bivalvia > Mytilida > Modiolidae > Gigantidas > Gigantidas platifrons. Next base: position 30,810 of record MJUT01049014.1, on the reverse strand, counting down.
AATGTTGAAATTGTACAGAACTGCACAACGTGGTGGAAATGGTGAACGTCCGCATGTTACTTCTCTTACTGGAAATAGTGTTTTAAATATATCATGAGTGGCTCTAACTGCACATGTTATTCCAGAACGCATGGATTACTGTAGTAATCGAGCGCCTAAAAATATATTTTTTGACGTTGGGAGTAACCGTGGTGACGTTTTACATGCATTCTTGTACAACAAACACTTATCAGACAGTAACAATCCCGATTGGAAGTTTGCAGAGGAGTATGATCCAGCCACATATGACGTTTATGGCTTTGAAGCTATTCCATCATTCGCTAAATCGTTAGAACAAACATTTCCAAAAGTTCATATTGTCAACGCTGCAGTGTGGAATGAGTCTGGAAAGGAGGTTTCAATAAGCATAGATCCTGATAAAAAGCTCAGTAACTGGGGTAGTTCACTTATAAAGAAATGGTCTCGTGACAACGTTACCGTCACTACTATTGATTTTGCTGCGTTTGTCATGGAACGTGTGTGTCTAAAAGATAACGTACACTTAAAACTGAATATCGAAGGCTCTAAATACGTTGTATTGGATCATTTGATTAACACAGACACGTTGAAATTTTTTGACTGTGTCTATATGTATTTTCATGTACTATTTTTTCCCCAGAAGGAAAAAAGCTAACATAACAAAGAAAACAGTTAATTATAAGAAAATTGTTAAACAACTTGGTATCAAAATAGCAGTGTGGAGTGTACATTTTTAAATATTTTAACATAAAAAATATTCTAGGGTTTTCATAGCTAAGGTCATACTTATGTATATTATATATTAATTATCTATTGTATATATTATAAAATAACTACCCATTGTATATCGTGTGGGACGTTATTCAAATTAGACTCAAAAGTATACATTAATAACACAAACGAATATCATACATTAATCTACATATATATACTATATAAACTATGTTGTGGGGTTAGGATTAGGGTTGTGATATTTAGCACCACTTTTTTCAATATTTCAGTTATATCTTGGCGGTCTGTTTTATTGGTGAATGAAACCGGAGTACCTGGAAAAAGCAGCGACGTACCACAAATCACTAACAAACTGTATCACATCATGTTGTATCGAGTAACAAACTGTATCACATCATGTTGTATCGAGTAACAAACTGTATCACATCATGTTGTATCGAGTATACCTCGCCTAAGATGGATTCAAACCCACAACGAATATGTTGTGTTTACATGTAAAATGACGCCAATAAACATTGTTGAATATGATACGTAATTTATTGCTTTATTTCCAGATATTTTCAGAAAGGGGATATTTGATAGCAAAAGGGTCGTCAGAAGTCGTTTAACAATGCAGGGAAGAAAATGCAATGGTCAAAAGAAAAAAAAACAGACAAACAATGATCTACAAAAACTTAATATTAAGCAACAGGAATCCATGGGTAATTAATTATGCTCTGGAATTGTAGGCATAACCGCTTCCACTGGTGACACCGGTTAGGTGTTTCGTGATATTAGATCACTTGTTTGAAACAATTGCCGTCATGGTTGTGATGATGTGGTAGTTATATATATAACTACCTGTGCAATCAGTACATATCATCGCTAAAGGTTAATGAGTTCGAACCCCGTTCATGGCGATGTGTACTGTATGCAACAATATGTGATGAAGTTTGTCAGTGATTTGCAACAGGTCGGTGGTTTTCTCCAGATACTCTGGTATCATCAACCAACAGAACTGACCGCTACGATCTAAATGAAATATTGTTGAAAGTAACGTTCAACATCATAAACCAACCAACCAACCTGCAAGCTATTGCATCGTTTCTATCAGAAAGTGGTCTCAGTATATATGTTATGTGTATATACATGTATGTACAAATAATTGCATCTAACACGATTTATGCATCATATGAAGAATTTGACAGGTATCACTTGTTGAGCAGGATCTGATAATCCTTCCGGGGTGCCATCGTTCACTCCCGATTTTAGTAAGGTTCGTGTTGCTCAATATTTAGTTTTCTGTTTAGTGATTTGTAGATCATTACTTGTCGTTCTGCTCTTTTTCTGTCTTTTTTTTTCTTTTTGGGCTATTGTATTGCATGTCCCCCTTCGATTTACAGCTTCTGATATTTTTAGTATCTTCAAAATTTTTTTAAGAAGAGATAAACATTAGAAGCTCATTCAAAAACGTTAACGAGAACATTACTTTGTTGATTATTTCCAAATGATACAAAGGTCAAAACAAGTAGGATAATTATATAAGACAGTATGTAAAGAATAACTTATTGTTTTATATTTAATGTGCTCATAAATATGTAATGTATGTGACGTAAAGAAAACATAACGGCATTAATTGTAATCTGTAATTATGCCTGACTCATGTCAATAAGCTCTGACTACGGGTATATATGTATTCTTTAATACTGTATGTAACAACAGTTTTAGTCATGTACACATTACTCCTTTGATACGGACGTAGTAGAGGAGTTATGTCCATTTTGTGCCTGCAATATTGAACAGTACATTTCAATAAAGTGCTCAGTTCAGTGACAAGAACATACATTTCATTCATAATCCGCGAAAAAAATGTCTGGAATTGAATTAAATTGTACTTATTATTTTTAAAACATCTACATATTTGAAGACTATGAACTTCAAAGACTTTGCGTTTGACATTCTATTTCACGGAGCATGCGTCATTGTGGCCACGATAAGGGAAATAACTCCTGTAAAAATACGAATAATAATTTACGAATCAAGTCCGTAATGTTCAATTGGTATATTGTGCGGGGATTAACATACTTTCATAAACGTTTCAATTGCCACTTAATAAAACTATGTCAAGGAAATTCTGACAGAAACCACAAGCTATGGAATATCGGATCAACTGCGAGATAAATCATGCGGTTGAAAGAGGGCATCTATGGATGTGATATCATGTTTACAAACAATGAATCAAGTGGTTAAAAAGTTACACCAATGAATGGGATGTCCTCTTTGTAAACAATAAATCACGTGGCTAAAAGTGGGTACCTATGGAAGGGATGTCCTCTTTGCAAGCAATAAATCACGTGGCTAAAATAAGATAACTATGGATGGAATGTTCTTTTTATAAACAATTAATCACACAGTTAAATGATAGTACTTAGGATGGGATATTCTGTTTACAAAAAATGAATTAAGTGGTTAATCTGTTGATACATATATGTTAACAAACAAAGAATCACGTGGTTAAAAAGTGGCACCAATGGATGGGATGTCCTCTTTGCAAACAATAAATCATATCGCTAAAAGGCGCTCATATGGGTGAGATGTCCTGTTTACAAACAATAAACACGTGGTTATAAAGTTAACAGTCCTGTTTACAAACAATAGATCGCGGGTTTAAAAGGGGACACCTATAGGTGGGAGGTCCTGTTTACAAACAAAAAATCACATGGCAGAAATCGGGTACCTACAGATTGGATATCATGTTTACAAATAATAAATCATATGGTGAATCGCGGATATGTATATGGATGTGATGTCCTGATTGTCACAAGTACAACAGCGCAAAATATGTTTAATATTTGTTATGCCACCCAAACGCGCCATAAACGTCCAGTTCGTACACACTGTGCATAACTCATAGACAGCTGCTGTGTGTTGTAATTTACCAGCAGTAAGCTTAGACCTCTCCAAGCCCCAGACAGACATTTACTTTCCACCATGACGGGAAATTGTGTGGCTATACGTCCTCCACAGCAGTGGACTCCCTCTACGATAGGTTGTACTTCACAGCAAAGAAATTATGCCCTATTTATATACACGTGTTGAAAGAAGTTAGGTCCTATTTATATGCACATGTTCAAAGAAATTAGGTCCTATTTATATACACTTGTACACAGAAATTAGGTCCTATTTACTATTAGTATATACTCGTGTTCAAAGAAATTAGGTCCTATTAATATACACGTGTTCAAAGGAATTAGGTCATATGTATATATACACGTGTTCAAACAAGAGTTCAGTTATTATGAACATTATTCATTCCAGTTGATCTGATAAATCAGGAAATTTAATAATAAAAAGCGAATCAACTAATCTATATATTTCAAGAGTTTCAAGTGTTCACCTTCCTCTGTTCTATATATGTAGCCTTTCCTCTTCTTGTTTATGTGTTACGAATCTTATCATGACGTTCATTTTGATATCATTATTTAAAAAAAAAAACGATTTGTTGATCAAAATACTCAAGTTGTGTAATAAAGTGTTTTCAGACTCAATAGATATATCTGACTGTGTCCGACTTTCACCTAACGGTGAACAGGGACCAGGCTTTATCTAAATACCAAATATTAGCAACAATAGAGCTATGATTATACACATTAAAACACAGTGTTATTTTGAACCATGTGGATTTTTGTTGTCCCTATACATAGATGTAGCTTGGCTGTTAGGTTTTACTGTGTTTTGACGTGGCAAAATACTATATAGTGATGTATTGTATAAAATAGATAAAATAACAGAATAGAAACTACTTTCCCTTCCGGAGCACCTTAGTTCACCATCGGTTTATAGCGGGTTTCGTGTTACTCGATCTTTAGGTTTATGTGTAATACTTTGTAGATGGTTGTTTGTGCTATTTCTTTGGCCATTGTATTGTCTGTCCTTCTTCGATTTACGGCTCCTAATTACCTCTTCGCTATCTTCAAATTTTGGAACACAGTGAATAACTAACAAAGGGTTGGGAGGTATAGGGTCCAACATTGGCCCCATCTCAGTTTTGAACCTTAAATCCTTTCCTTCTTTATCGCAGTAAGTTCATATAAGGACTGATGTAATTTCCCCCTGACTACTGTACTGTGAACAGAACCCATTTTGCTCCCATAAATATCAAGTGATAGACACATTAGGTTATTTCTAGAGACTGGCATTTGAAGGCATAAGGAGGAAAAAATACATACACGTACCAAATGCTAAATGGCTGATGGAGTGAGAGATTGCTGTTTAACCCCCACTCAGCAATATATGTCAGCTATATCATGGTGAGAACAAGTTGCTACTTTTCAATGAAATGATGATGAGATCCGCTTTGTACTAGACAAAATCTCTTAGCTGAATGTGTACAGTGTCAGCCCACTGAAGCAAAAGTCTGCAGGTAAGCATGTCGTTCCACTTGGACACATTATCCTAATTCCGAGTGCATGCACCAATCTTTGATCCTTTCTCCATAATGTTGCGTGCTTAGCGGAGAAGGAATAAAAACAATGTTATAGTGTTTGAACCGATTGGGGCACGAACCCACGATCTACCGCACGCTAAGCATTGCACCATCGATGCGGTTGGTTGATGGATCAGTTTTTGTTACACTGGGTTTTGTAAAAAAAAAAACAAAAAAAAAACAAATGGTAACACTTATGTACAAATAAGAATTAGAAGTACATGTGTATTAAACCTTCTTAGGAGAAATTAAATAATGGCAACAATATACAATACAATATACATGTATGTACAAACTAACATGTAAAACAATACCAAGTTATATATCTGACTGTTGAACTCGACTTACTTCCCTTTAATCATTAAAATCTAAATCTGCTCAAGGTTATTTCCACTATCTTGAGTAAACAATGTTATTACGACATATAAAGTCTAGTGTCTGTTTTGATTACATCTTAAGATCAATAATTTATTTATTGTAAAGTTAGACAATGTAGTTAGAGTTACCCAAGTTCAACAGAAAACACGAAAATTACCATTCATGATATAAAATGTTTATTTAAGTATCAGCATTACGCTTGTTTGTTTCATAGTGTTTAACGCCACTTTCAACAATATTTCAGTTATATTGTGGCGGTCAGAAAACCTCAGTGCGAGGTGTACAACATTTAACAAATAGTTCATGGCACTAAGGGCCATATGGCAGTTTATGGACCAGGATGTCACCCACAAAATATTATATGGACCGAAGAGAAGCTGAGGTCCATATACTATTTTGTGGGTGACAGACCGGTCCATATACTGCCATTTGACCCGAAGTGCCATGAACTATTTGTTATATTATACTCAATACATGCAAATCTGTCAGACGACATGTTTTTATTATTGTATATCTAAGACAAAAAACGAGTTCGGACAAAATCCCGAAGAAAATATTATATTGATCGGGCCCAGTCCATGTACTAAAATATTGACCGGTCCATATACGAAAATATTGACCAGCGGCTCTAACAAAGACAAATAGGGAAAATAAAAACATAAAGTATAATATTATGTGATAAAGTTTTTCAGTGACTTGCATCAGGTCGGTAGACTAGTATATATATATATATAATGTATATAGGAAAAAAAATAAATTAACGCCATAGCAGTTAAATTTGGACAACAAACATTAGTATGTATATAATGTTCGGTGGTTACAGTATGATTCCCGGTACACTGTTCGCAGACATTGTTAAGAGAAAGATTATACTTGAATAAATGTTCATTTAAAGTACTTAGTCCAAGTCAAAGTTTACTGTGGGTATTTTGTTTCATGACCATGTCCAAGAGAGTAAATGGGGTTAGTGTTCAGTCAGTCAGTTTGTTGGGGTATTTATTTTAAGACTAGGAACTAATTTGGCTGATAAAACATCTTTGGGTAGACTAAACCAGTCTCTTATAGGGACTGGGCAACACATTTTATGTATGACAGTTTTAACTCTTATAGGATTCAAAGTGGCGTTAAACACCATAACCCAAGAGTATCTTTAATGATTTTACTGTACCTTGCTATTCGACAAATAAAACATTCAATGGTTTGGACCCATAAAACTAGCTTACCCCAGCACACACCCCCACCCCACCGCGCCAACTTTTGTCTTTATTGCAATGGTGTCCCAAGCCAGGAGATCTACAACAGATTTGTGTGTTAGGGGTAACGACTTTTACTCTTTTTACGGGTTTTCTAGTGTAGTATTGGTTTTTTTCTATTAGATTTTTAGTATCCTAACAGGGCGTTATTTTATTTTTGTTTTTCTATTAGAGTTTTAAGTATACCAACAGGACGATATTTTTTGTTTGTTTTTCTATTAGATTTTTTTAGTATCTCAACGGGACAGTATTCATTTTATTATCTATATCTTTATCTTTACAATATCAAGAAACCTCACATGACTAATAATCTGGTTCACTTCCTGATTGCAGAAAGTTTTGAAGTATGAAGATTTGCTGTGACCACTTTTGATATAGTTAAGGTAGGGAATGTTTTTTTAACGCAGTAAGCATCTTCCTTGGTTTCAGTTGACTGTATATATCAAAAAGGGACACAGTAAGCGTCTTACTTGGTGTCAGTTGACTCTGTCTGTCACAAAGGGACACATGAAGCCTCTTCCTTGGTGTCAAAAAGGGTGTGTACACAGACATCGACAGTATTTATCATTCGGTCACTGACAAGTTAGTCACAGGCCTACAAATATCAATCTACCTAATTTATATGGAAGGTCATGACAGTTGGAAAGAGAAATAATATGGCTGCAAGGCCAATAATTATGTATATCGTGCAACTAACTGGGAAAGGGTAGTTCTTCATATATAAATATATACGCAGAAGTGTCACCGAAAAGTCTTCAAATATCATTCTATCAAAATGAGCTGTAAATCCTTAACAACTAGAAAGAGGAATAATATGGATGCCGGTCCTATAATATATCGTATCTCGCGCACCTCTCTAGGGAAAAGGGGGTATTTCCTATACAAATATGTTGATGTACCACTTGAATGGGTAGATCTGCGAATGTAATTCAATAAAACAGTACGGTAAATCCTAAGCCATTGGACAAAGTAAAGATATAGATGAAGGGTCTATATTATATCGTATGTCGTGCAACTCAATAACGGGATACTTCCTATATAAATATATACACACAAATGCCACTGTAATAGTAAGGTTTACACATATCATTCAATCAAATTGTACAGCAAATCTATAACAAATGGAAAGATAAATAACATAGGCGTATTATATTAATGAGTTACTGTATCGTGTATGTCTATCTTTGTGGGTATGTGGTGCAGCTACACGATCTCAAACTATGATATAACCCTTAACCTTCTGTATCACAAGCACGTGGCTACTTCCTACATATAAACGTGCAGCTGGAAAGAGTAGAATGAATTTTGCAGCTTCCCAATATATGATTGGGTCTTGCTATGTAACAGTATTTCATATTCATTTTCCATACAGATTTTCGTTGCCAAGACAAATTCCTCAAAATAATACGCATGTAGGGCCTATAATATATTGCAAAATTATAAAATTAGTGTCTGTTGCTTCTCCGCGAAGCGCGCAGCTTTAAGTAGAAACAACAAAGACTGTTTGTTCGGAATCAGGATAAAATGTCCGTGTGGACGGGGGGGGGGACGGCATGTTTATCTGCACTCGATTGTTTCATTAACAATCCAGCTAAGCGTGTTGGTCTATTACAAAGTGGACCTCATCACCATTTCATTGAAAATTAACTTGTTCTCGCCATGATATAGCTGAAAAATGCTGAGTTGGCGATAAACAAAAATCATTCACTAACTCACTCATTATATCAAATAGTGCGTTCCTCTATATGTATGTATGATAAGATGCAAACTTTATCTGTGTTTGTTTATTTTTTTTATTTTAATTTAACAATATGAATAGGTCAACAATATCTAAATAATATATGAATGAATATAGTTTCGTATTTCGAATAGCTGATTGGGTATGGTTCACATATTGAAAGAGTATCCATAAATAGGGAGTTGGTAAACTCCAGTCACCACCGTAAGCAATTGTATCTAAGGTTGACCTATGTACTTCCCCCTCCTCCCCATATCCACACACACTAAATAACTCCTTTCCCCATCACAATCGACGAACCAGCGTTACCACATTGGTAAATTTTGCCTTAGGTTAAATAATGTACCCTCCACTCCGCACCCACCACCCCCCAACCAAAAGAAAAATACACACTGACAAACTAACACTACCACGATCAGCACGATCATTTTGTGTCCATGGAATCCAATAAGAATTTGGTTTTTTTATTCACAAATAGAGTGAATTTGTGTAACGTCTTTTGTAATGTCTTTTTCTTGCTATCTATCATAAGAATGTGCTCAACATTCTTTTAATTTGAATTGATTTTGACTTGTTTATTTTCCAATTCATTTGAAAAAGTGTAGATCACTCTTTTAGCACATTCTAACTTTAAAGACTTTCAGATTGGATTCATATACCGAATGTGTTGATGTTCTCTACATGAGATTCTAAATCAGAGTTAACAAACATCCAAAGCCTACATATGATGCGTCACAATAAAAGTGCACCCTCAAAAATGTATTGGCTGTCATTGTACTGATTGTTTAACCTTTTAAGTTATTGTCCCAAAATGACAATTATGTCAAAGTATATTCTGGTTATCTTACACGTAATTGCCAAATGGCTTACTTTGGGTAAAACTCAGTCATACAAAAATCTAGTACTTTGGCGTACTGTGTCACCAAGCACTGTGTGCATAAAGATAAGATGACCTACAATACTGTCAGAAAATTTAACTCGAAACAAATGTATTCCTTTTTCGACTTGGCACAGGGCATAAATTAAGCATTTTTCAAGTTTCTGAATTCCCTCTTCTTTGACAAAAGTAAGACCATTTTCAGTATTCAAGCAAAATCTAATTTCTGACAAGGCGACTAGTGATATTTGTCATGACCAATTAAAAAAAACCTAAAATTGTACAATTGGTCATTCACCTGTTTACTGCCTTTAACAGCTGTATCATAATCATTTTCTCCCTCTAGAGCATCGTCTAAAAACATAATGATTCGTTTGTCTTTAGACCTGAAATCTTTGACAACCTCTCTCAAATCCTTTTAAAATGTATAGCCTGCGGTAGAACAGACGAACAGCGAATACGAAATATCGCATTTTTTCCTTAAAAACACCATGTGAACCCTAATTATTGTTGATGTCCATCGAAAATCTCAATATGATGGTGCTCACACTTTAAGTCATAGCTGAAAATAAAATCAACTACATCAAGCTTTTTTCGAGCAACTTTTTCATCTTCATATTTAAATATATATTTATGTAAATGAGGGTTAATGTGTCCACAATCAAGTACTAATCGAAGCTTGCTCGATTTGTAAAACACTATCGTAAATGGATTAACGATTAATGATTAACGATTAACGGTTTTGCAGATACGTCCTTGATACATCCTTTGTTCAGTAAATTTGCAATTTGAGAAGCGACAAAATCTTGGTTCTTAAGTGATGATTTAATGCAATTAATGTAAATTAGTGCTTAATACGGCATATATTATGCATTCTCAACAATATATACTATGTATTGCTTATGTATCATCAGTCTCCCTTCATTTAACCTGCTTTTAAACTCCCTACAAGTACTATAACAGATTGGTGTACTTCAATTGTATTCTTAACAAACTGATCAACGGCTTTGTTTTGTGATATATGTTCTCATTGAAATGACCTGACAATTTAAACACATTGGTAATGGATAAATTGAGTTTTCATTTAATCGTATTTATTTGACTTTGATCTAAATTTATCCCAGTATTAAAGGATGACAAAAAAGTACCTATCTCTGATTTATTTTAGAATCTGCAGAGCTGTCAGCCCAATGGGCTCTCTTTTCACATGCATGTAAAACCCATCCCTGGTTTGTATTTTCCAGCATTATCCTCCGTCGAACGATCTTCACTGACTTCTCTGTCCCCATACGTCACATCGTAATTTTGTGCGAAAAAGATTATTGACACGTTATGCTGCCGTAATGACTATAAATCATTATTGCCCCCGTTTTGGACACACTATATGACAACAGTGACCACTGTGTAGTGCTGCATGTAAGGCGTAATCGTACAGAAAACACCGGTGAATTCCGATTTTGAGGATCGTCACAACATTGTGTTTGAGTGTTTTACTATTTCCAGGACAACTTGCGCATGCAAAATGGGTTCAATATCTTCGTGGATGATCAAAGTGTTCCGTTGGATATATTTTTACACTTACCTAATTACAGAACTCAAGAAATTTGCAAAATTATACCAACTAACCTCGTTTTCGCCGCTTCGGATCTCTGTCCCCGGACTATGTTCATCTTCGTCCCCGAAAGTGACATTGGACACGGTGCTTTTGATATCTTCAAACTCTTCTTATGTAACCGCGAATGGACACGTAGATAGAATGACGCACCAGTTCAAGAAGACATGGAAAACTCATCGCGTCATATATACTTGTAAAACATTTCCATGATGGTGTCCTTAATGTTTATATTTGAAATTTTTTTTTTTTAATTTTAAAGTGGTTTTTTTTTGCCATTATCAATCTAAATATTTCTAACATAGAATATGAGAGGTGCTATATCATCTACTTTATGTCTGTCAAATTTACTGCGTGTCACTAATTGTGACATTGCAATGATATATGAAAACAAACTTAAATAAAGCTCATTGTCTTAAATGAATAATATAGATACAAGATATCATAGCGTAACAAAAATCTGATAGATTAAATGATTTCTTTAATTGTACCCATGTCAAAGGTTGGATCTCTATAATGTACTAATCTTCTTTACAATTTTTAGTAAAAGAAATATTAGATACAAACTGAGATAGGATTGTAGGTATTGAGCTGAAAAGCCAAAGTTATAGGTCAATATTTAGTTCGGTATCTGGTATTTCATTAATTACGGCATTGTTATTGTAACTGGAGATCGTAATGGTGATTACATAAACATACCAACTTGATAGTTAGAAACATCGTCAAACGACATTCAAAATGTTGTAAATAGACAATTTAGTTGAAACATATTTTATTAATTAATATTTTAAAATTTTTCAAAGTGTTGTACAATGAACCGCCTTGTGATCAACATATCTATTTGGATACATGTGTTCGGTTTATACAGGTTAAGGTAGCAACACTTTGTAATCAGACAATTTAGGTTAGACATATTTAATTAATTAGTATTTTTGAATTTGTCCAAATTTTGGACAGTGTTCGGTTTATACAAGTTAAGTTATTAAAGATTTTCTATATTGGTGCTTTAATTAAGGCTCGGTCTATACATGATTGCGGTTTATTAATGTTCAGTTTATTAAGGATTCCGGTTTATTAAGGTTTGGTCTATACAGGATTCCGGTTTATTAAGGTTCGGTTTATACAGGATTCCAGTTTATTAAGGCTTGGTTTATACAGGATTCTGGTTTATTAAGGTTCGGTCTATACAGGATTCCGGTTTATGAAGGTTCGGTCTATACAGGATTCCAGTTTATTAAGGCTTGGTTTATACGGGATTCTGGTTTATTAAGGTTCGGTTTATACAGGATTCCGGTTTATTAATACTCTGTCTATACAGGATTCCGGTTTATTAATACTCTGTCTATTCAGGACTCCGGTTTATTAAGGCTCTGTCTATGCAATATTCCGGTTTATTGTCTATACAGGAATCCGGTTTATTAAGGCTCGGTCTATGCAGGATTCCGATTTATCAAGGTTCGGTTTATACAGGATTCCGGTTTATCAAGGTTCGGTTTATACAGGATTCCGGTTTATTAAGGTTCGGTTTATACAGGATTCTGGTTTATTAAGGTTCGGTTTATACAGGATTCTGGTTTATTAATATTCGGTTTATACAGGATTCCGGTTTATTAAGGTTCGGCTTATGCTGGATTCCAGTTTATTAAGGTTCCGTTTATACAGGATTCCCGTTTATTCATGGTTTGGTTTAGACAGGTTTCCTTCTGTATATTATTCCATACCTATGGAATATATTTCTAGATAATTTATTTGATCTGCTTTTATTCTTTTTTCTATTAACATACCTTCCACTAGCACTTTATTTTATTTCACTATATACGCTCACTGTTTTATTTCCTCCCTTAATTCGGTTGCTGTCTACAATTTTAGCGCGTCTTGAATATTATATGTCCTAGTTTATGAACTTTGAAAACTAAATACATTGATATCGTTTTAGTATATTTATCTATAGAAATTGTCTATTTATTTATTTATTTTTGTTGTGAAATTTGGGAGATCAATTGTATTGTATTAGACTTCTTTATCTGGATTATAATAGCACGCTTTGGATAGAGAAACGCGTCTCTAAGACGAATCAATATGGAGATTCTTAATGCTGGTCGTCTGTCTGTTAGGGGATGCCTCAAAAAGATTTGAAAAATAAAAGGAGAAAATTAGTTCTTACACAGTGGATAAAGTAGTTTTCAATTTTCACGGGAAAAGATGTCTCTGTCTTACACCCCCCGGTGTAAGACAAGCTACACGCCCTTTTACCCGCCAAAAGTTATCGTCGCTTCAAGATTTTTCAGTGTTATATTATAACTTTGTTGTGATCCTTTGTTAATATTGTTTGTATATGTGATTAAAATAAAATATGCTTTACAAAATATAACGTTAGCCAAAGTCTAATCAATCTTTTAGAACTCTTAATTAGTGTAAATTTTGAACGTGCGTATGATTTTGTCAACAGTTGGCACTGATCGATTTCCTGTTCACTGAATCAATCAGCTGACCGAGTTATTGACGTCACAGTGAAATGACATACATTTCTAATAACAGCGTTTGGGTTGATTTGTTCGTTTAAGAACAAACGTTTTCTTTACTATTGTTATATTTATTGTGACATGAAAGTCGAATTTTAAATACTATTACAATTTGAAGCGTTCGTGATTTGTTGTTTCTTTCACATTGTGCGTATTATTTCATTGATGGTTGTGATGCGGTCGTCTTCGAATATACACAAACATGTAAATATGGTACATGTAAGCACAAGTCAAATGTAGGTCAGGGAAATGTCTGAGAATAAAATTATATGGATTTAACCAGTCAAATTGTTCTATTAAAAGGTGACGTGCTTGTTCATTGCCACATATATTCATTTCATGAAATGTGACCGAATAACACAAACTCTAACAGAATTTCCCTGCATAGAATAAAAAAACAAATTTGTGGGGATGTCTGTGTAAAAAAAAATAATCAAACACCGATGACAGGTCAAGATCGAGACATCTCAGAGAACGATTGCAATCTTACCCTTGGGTGTCTGAGATGTCTCGATCTTAACCTGTCACCGGTGTTAGATTCTATTAATCATGCCAATTTTGCCAAACCCATAAAGACAACCACATGCAATTTTAAGAACAACAATTACATCTATGCATATTCACATACATACCAAAATCAGAGGTGGACAAGAGTACAAGAGGAGGTTTATTGTATGCACATGTTTCATCATTCAAAATAGGACTAACCGTGTTGGTGGTGTTATGATTAGCGTGTTGCTCCCTATTGTGGTAGGACTAACCGTGTTGGTGGTGTTGTGATTAGCGTGTTTCCCCCTATTGTGGTAGGACTAACCGTGTTGGTGGTGTTATGATTAGCGTGTTCCTCTCTATTGTGGTAGGACTAACCGTGTTGGTGGTGGTGTGATTAGCGTGTTTCTCACTATTGTGGTAGGTCTAACCGTGTCGGTGGTGTTATGATTAGCGTGTTCCTCCCTATTGTTGTAGGTCGTGGTTTGAGCATGGTCAGGCCAAATAATGGCTAAAAATGGTATTAGCTGTCTTTCCTATTAACACGCAGCCTAAAAGCGTAAGAGCATAGAAGGCTTGTCGTCAGGATAATGTGTCCGAATTGAGCGACATATCTACCCGAGGACAGCTGTGTCTGTGAGCTATCGCTATAAAGATCAAAGTAAGCCTGTTGGAATAATACATAGCGGGCATCATTATTAATCATTTCAATTAATGTTGCTTCTTCTCGCCACGACATAGCCAAGCTGAACCAATTGCTTATTAAACAACAATCAATCACATACTAACTCGTAGCCACGTGGTCCTAATATAATTTGAAATCGTGACAATAGCCGAGTAAAATCTTAAGAACGTAACTGATCAATGGTACTATATGAATGTTACTATTAAGTCACCAATTATATAAACTGATAAGGTAACAGGTATTTATGATGGTAAAATGTGCTAAAAACAGTAATAACATTTTGATTTTTAATTATTAATTACTTAATAATGAAAAAGGGGGAGGATTGTAAAAGTTAAACGTTCAATATACTATCCTTGTCAACAACTACCACTCATTCAAGCAAAAGCTATTATGGTATTTAATTGAGGTTCGGCTTATACAGCATTTCGGTTTATTATGGTTTGGTATATATTGGATTCCGGTTTATTAAGGTTCGGTTTATACAGGATTCCACTTTATTAAGGTTCGATTTATACAGGATTTCGGTTTATTCAAGGTTCGGCTTATACAGGATTTCGATTTATTCAAGGTTTGGTTTAGACCGGTTTCATTCAGTATATTAGTCTAATGATATGTTTTTGTTGTGAGGTTTAGCACACTGGTATCACTGAGTAAAATTTCTTCATCTGAATTAAGAAATAATTCAGGGAAGCCATAGTTTGTACCCAGTTGTACATGTAGGAAACATTATTTTTGGAAAGGTTTTATCCCCAGTGTGTAATGGGAACTTATATAGAACTTTTGCATGGTGAGAACTTATATATAGCTTGTGTGTAATACAAGCTTATCTAAAACGTGTGGTAGGTCGTGGTTTGAGCATTGTATTAGCTGCATTTCCGCTTAACACGCAGCTTAGATGCGAAAGATCAAAGATTGGAAGGCTCGAAGTCAGGATAACATGTCCGAATTGAGCGGAATATCTACCCGTGGACGGCTGTGTCTGTGAGCTAGCACAATAAAGATCAAATTAAACCTGTTGATCTAATACATAGCGGAAATCATCATTAATCATTTCAATGAATGTAGCTTCTTCTCGCCATGATATAGCTGAGCTGAACCAACTGCTTATTAAACATCAATTGCATACTCACTCGTAGCCACGTGGTCCTAATCGAATTTGAAATCGTGACAATAGTCGAGTAAAATCTTATGAACTTAACTGATCAATGGTACTATATGAATGTTACTACTAATTCACCAATTATATAAACCGATAAGGTAACAGGTATTGATGAATGTAAAATGTGCTAAACACAGTACGAAAAATTAGATTTGTAATTATCAATTAATTACAAATTAAAAGAG
This sequence comes from Gigantidas platifrons, assembly GCA_002080005.1. Taxonomy (NCBI): domain Eukaryota; kingdom Metazoa; phylum Mollusca; class Bivalvia; order Mytilida; family Modiolidae; genus Gigantidas; species Gigantidas platifrons. Next base: position 14,694 of record MJUT01049014.1, on the reverse strand, counting down.
GGGAGTTGTAAAAGTCAAACGTTCAATATACTATCCTTATTAACAACTACCACTTATTCAAGCCATAAACCTTATGGTATAGAGTTATCCATCTTCTTATTCTTCTTCCAATTACAAGAGTAGACTCTAAGGTTAGAGCATGAAACAACCATATCAATGGTCTGTCATCTGGTCTACATCAACTTATTTCCCATCTTTCACTATATTGTGCTAAAAATCATCTATATTTGTTTATGTGCATGATTTGTTGACAATAATATATGTGTATTATTTGTATGGAGAAGACCAGTCCATAAGTTGTGATAACTGTTTGCTCAATCCCACTAGCTGTTTTATTTGCAATAAAATAATATTAAATGTAACTAATTTTTGTTTTAAATATTATATATATTTGTTTATGTGCTTGATTTGTCATTATTATATGTGTATCATTTGTATGGAGAGGACAAGTCCATAAGTTGTGATAATTTTTGTTCAATCCCACTAGCTGTTTTATTTTTGCAATAAAATAATATAAAATCTAACCCATATATCCCCCTTTTTCTAACTTTCTGTTTGCATATTTATTTTCAATAAAATTTCTTTGTTATTTTATTTTGCCTTTATTAAAAAGCTTTTATTATTGCAACAGAAGCATCGATTTTATAAATTCATCATTTAAGCGTTGACATTTAAAACATGTTTAGCTTCGTTTTATTCATAGCACATTATCAACATATCTCAATTGACCAGGAAACTTATTGATTTCCTCGTAGAAGATTTTGAAGTATGAATATTTGCTGTGACATCCTTTGATAAAATTACAGGTATGGAAATATGTTTTTTTAACAGGAATCATCTTTATTGGTGTCAATTAGAGCTTGTTGACAGTATATCTCAAAAAGTGGTGTGTACACAGACAAAGAAAACAGAATTTTGTCATAGGGATATTGACAAACTTGTCACAGGTCTTCAAATATCAAACTGTATGGGAAATATTAACACTTAGAAAGAGAAATAAAATAGAAAAGAGATATATAAATGCGTTACTGTATGGTATATATCTGTCTTTGGGTGTATCTGGTGGAAGATCCCAAACTATGACCTTTAACCTTCTGTATCGAAGGCACGAGTATCACTTCCTACAATAAATGTACTAATTACATATAGAGTATCTGATCAAATCGACCCAGTCAATATTTCCCCTATATTTAACAAAACTGCCACTACTTCAAAATCCACCCCATACATGTAAGTTGATGTTGGCATAAGATTGTATAAATATGGATACGAACAAGTTAAAATAAGGAAAAAGAGATGAAATAATAAAGAAATAAAGTAATTTTATTGAAAATAAATATGCAAACAGAAAGTAAAAAAGGGGAGGGTAATTCCGTGCCACGAGCGCCTGTGGTCGACACACGTAAGTTGCTGTGAACATAATATTGTATCAATATGGACACGAGCAAGTTAAAATAAGGAAAAAGAGATGAAATAATAAAGAAATAAAGAAATTTCATTGCAAATAAATATGTGAACAGAAAGTAAGAAAAGGGGAGGGTAATTCCGTGCCACGAGAGCCTGTGGTCGAGACATGTAAGGTGGTGTTAACATTAGATTGTTTCAAAATGGACACGAACAAGTTAGAATAAGTAAAAGAGATGAAAATATAAAGAAATATTGTTGAAAATGAATATATAAACAGAACAAAAAGGGGGGTTAATTCCGTGCCACGAGAGCCTGTGATTGGGTCGTAAATAATATTGATAGATCAGGATGTCATATTCCGACAAATCCATACAGTTTTGTTATTGCTAAGACAAATCCTCCTATATTCATGTTACAATGAATGATAAGGTGCAAAATTGCTGAGTTGGCTTTAAGCAAAAATCACTCACTCACTCAATATATCAAAATGGTGTTTTTCTATATTCATGTTATAATTTTTCTATGTTTGTTTATTTTAATCTAATCATATGAATAGGTCACCAAGAACTGAATATTATATGAATGGATATAGCTTCGTACGTCGAATATATTGTATGGTTCTTATATTGCGGGGATAGATTTAAATGGGGGTGTTTTTAATATTCAGCGGCACCACCGTACTCAATTTTTCCTAAGGTTAATCCATGTACCCTGCTCCCACACACACAATAACCCCCACTCCCCTCCAAGATCGATGACTAGCTATTCTTCCTGCTCCCTAAGCTCCGTATAAATAAATTTTATATTCGCAGACAATGTGCGTATATTCTATATTTAAACTTTCTCATATCTGGTAATGGTCAAACATCTTATATTAACACAGATCTCTATGGATGATTTATTTGTTAGACTTCCACGTATCAAAATCATGTAAACGGTCATTGTTTTAATGATAGATTGTTTAATATTAAGCATTCTAATGTAGTTGTTAAATATCCCTGGTTTGTGATTGGACAATCGACAATGTTGTAATTTTCACGGTCTCAATTCTACGGTTGAAATATCATGATATATTTTTAGAATTTTAGCCGATTATCGCTTGTCATCTTTAATGAGGCCCACGTTCATTTTGTGCATAATGAATGGAAACCATATTTCAGAGATCAATACAAACTGTATAAGTAATATACAAAGCAATATGTGTGGGGTATGTGGGTAAATTGCTATAACCATGTTCTTTAATAGTAGAAACACAAGCGCTTTATCTGTTGTAGCTAGAGAAGTTAGATCAAAGTTAGTGTTCACACTTTTAGAGTCCAACAAACATCTGGTCATCTTTCCGGATAACCTGTGTAAAGGATGTGCAGAAGTAACACCACTGGAGATCACTGCATTTTCGACGTTCTGCCTCTGGTTTATTCCTACGACATTGAATGACTAATCAAAAAACAATTCTTCAAGCCACCATTCTAAATTGCAATGGATTATCGGTAGAACTTCGTTTCTACCACTCCTGTCACCAGTGGAGCAGGAACTGCTTACCCTTCCGGAGCACTGCATTCACCCGCATTTTTTTAGTTGGGTTCGTGTTACTTGATCTTTAGTTTTATATGTATGTTTTGTATATCGTTGTTTGTATTGTTTTATTTTCTTTTGGCCACGATGTTGTCTGCTCTTCTTTGATATACAGATTCTGATTACCCCTTTGGTATCTTTTGGCCATGGTGTTTCTGTTCTTCTTTGATCTACAGATTCTGATTACCCCTTTGGTATCTTTTGGCCACGATGTTGTCTGTTCTTCTTTGATATACAGATTCTGATTACCCCTTTGATATATTTTGGCCATGGTGTTGTCTGCTCTTCTTTGATATACAGATTCTGATTACCCCTTTGGTATCTTTTGGCCATGGTGTTGTCTGCTCTTCTTTGATATGTGGATACTGATTACCCCTTTGGTATCTTTTGGCGATGATGTTGTCTGCTCTTCTTTGATATGTGGATACTGATTACCCTTTTGGTATTTTTTTGGCCATGGTGTTGTCTGCTCTTCTTTGATATGTGGATACTGATTACCCCTTTGGTATCTTTTGGCCACTGTGTTGTCTGTTCTTCTTTGATATGTTGATACTGATTACCCCTTTGGTATCTTTTGGCCACGGTGTTGTCTGCTCTTCATTGATATACAGATTCTGATTACCCCTTTGGTATCTTTTGACCACGGTGTCGTCTGCTCTTCTTTGATATACAGATTCTGATTACCCCTTTGGTATCTTTTGGCCATGGTGTTGTCTGTTCTTATTTGATATGTTGATACTGATTACCCCATTGGTATCTTTTGGCCACGGTGTTGTTTGTTCTTCTTTGATATGTGGATACTGATTTCCTCTTTGATATCTTTTGGCCATGGTGTTTTCTGCTCTTCTTTGATATGTGGATACTGATTACCCCTTTGGTATCTTTTGGCCATGGTGTTGTCTGTTCTTATTTGATATGTGGATACTGATTACCCCTTTGGTATCTGTTGGCCATGGTGTTGTTTGTTCTTCTTTGATATGTGGATACTGATTACCCCTTTGGTATCTTTTGGCCATGGTGTTGTCTGTTCTTCTTTGATATGTGGATGCTGATTACCCCTTTGGTATCTTTTGGCCATGGTGTTGTCTGCTCCTCTTTGATATGTGGATACTGATTTCCTGTTTGGTATCTTTTGGCCATGGAGTTGTTTGTTCTTCTTTGATATGTGGATACTGATTACCCCTTTGGTATCTTTTGGCCATGGTGTTGTCTGTTCTTTTTTGATATGTAGATGCTGATTACCCCTTTGGTATCTTTTGGCCATGGTGTTGTCTGCTCTTCTTTGATATGTGGATACTCATTACCCCTTTGGTATCTTTTGGCCAGGGTGTTGTCTGTTCTTATTTGATATGTGGATACTGATTACCCCTTTGGTATATTTTGGCCATGGTGTTGTTTGTTCTTCTTTGATATGTGGATACTGATTACCCCTTTGGTATCTTTTGGCCACGGTGTTGTCTGTTCTTCTTTGATATGTGGATGATCATTACCCCTTTGGTATCTTTTGGCCATGGTGTTGTCTGCTCTTCTTTGATATGTGGATACTGATTTCCTGTTTGGTATCTTTTGGCCATGGTGTTGTCTGCTCTTCTTTGATATGTGGATACTGATTACCCCTTTGGTATCTTTTGGCCATGGTGTTGTCTGCTCTTCTTTGATATACAGATTCTGATTACCCCTTTGGTATCTTTTGGCCATGGTGTTGTTTGTTCTTCTTTGATATGTGGATGCTGATTACCCCTTTGGTATCTTTTGGCCATGGTGTTGTCTGCTCTTCTTTGATATGTGGATACTGATTTCCTGTTTGGTATATTTTGGCCACGGTGTTGTCTGCTCTTCTTTGATATGTGGATACTGATTACCCCTTTGGTATCTTTTGGCCATGGTGTTGTCTGTTCTTCTTTGATATGTAGATGCTGATTACCCTTTGGTATCTTTTGGCCATGGTGTTGTCTGCTCTTCTTTGATATGTGGATACTGATTTCCTCTTTGGTATCTTTTGGTCATGGTGTTGTCTGCTCTTCTTTGATATGTGGATACTGATTACCCCTTTGGTATCTTTTGGCCATGGTGTTGTCTGCTCTTCTTTGATATGTGGATACTGATTACCCGTTTGGTATATCACACTCTTCGTAAGTAACCGTGAATGGACAATTAGATGGAATTAATCACCAGTTCAAGAAGACAAAAAAAGTCATCACGTCAAATACACTTGTACAACATTTCCTTGATGGGGTTCTTTATATTTAAATCTAAATTTCTTTAAATTTGAAAGTTTTATTTTCTGTGTCATTATGTGTCTGAATATCTCTAACATAGAATATGAGAGGTGTTATATCATCCACGTTATGTCTGCCAAATTTTCTGCGTGTCACTAATTGTGACATTGCGATTATAAGTGAACACAAACTTAAGCAAAGCTCATTGCTTTATATGAATAGTATAGATACAAAATATCAGAGCGTATCGAAAACTTACAGATTAAATGATTCCTTTAATTGTACAAATGACAAAGGTTGGATCAATATAATGTACAATTCTTCTTCACAATTTTCAGTTAAAGAAATGGCAGAATCAAACAGAGCTAGACCTATAAACGCAGAAAGAATTATTGATAATGAGGTGAAAATCCAAAACTATAGGTAATTGTTGTTTTTATTATTTGTTGTATACTGACTTACATGAGTTAAATACACCCGATGGTCCGTACTAATATTACATTAATTACGGCAATGTTATTGCTACACGTGGGAAGCATTATTTTAGGAGAGGTTTTCTCCCGAACCAAAGCGAGCGATAAAATGCAACGAAAATTATGTAAGCGGTCACTTGTTTAATCAAAGACTTATTGAGAGTATTATTGAAATCAACTGATATTTTTAATGGATCCAACCCTGGATGTCAAAAGTATTACAAATAAGCATCGTAGCTGTTTCAGTTTCAGCACCGAATGTATTGGCAACACTGAACGAAACAGTATTTCAAGATGGCTACTCGTTATATATTTACAATGTTATTTATATTTTATATATTTTATGTTCGATGTTTTGTTTTCAGAAGAGTTGACATTGCAACGATACAATATTGTAACATTTGTGTTCATGACAATGAATCTAAATTGGCGGCCACCTGGTGCCCGGAATGTGAGGATTTCTTGTGCACCGACTGTAACAGGAACCATCCCAATTGTTCATCCACGAAACAGCACATCGTAATCTCCATGGAAAACTACCAGAAATTACCCAGTTGTATTCGATCTATAAAGAACAGATGCACTAAACATGGAAATAGGTACGAATTATACTGCTCGATTCATGGCGACCCATGCTGCGTTATGTGCATAAGAGATGATCATCGCCATTGCCAAGAATTACGTCCCATTCACGAGGTTACAGAAAATGCCAAGTCATCGACCGTCATTGTGCACATTGCAAGAGATCTCAAAGACATCGCTGGCACATTTGAAAAAGTAAAGTCAAATATTGAAAAGAACATTTCTAATATTCATAAAAAGAAAAATAAATGTTTGTCCGATATTTCAGACATGCGCAAATCACTTAACGAGCATTTGGATAAAATTGAAAAACAGACAGTTGAAGAGATGCAGTCAGCAGAA
>MJUT01049009.1:0-11575 GCA_002080005.1 Gigantidas platifrons | reverse complement strand
CTTGTTTTTCGTGAAGACCATTAATTTCTTGTTTAAGGGTTTATGGTGTTTAGTGCCACTTTCAACAATATTTCAGCAATATCGTGGCGGTCAGTTTTACTGGTGGAGGAAACCAGAGTATCCGGAGATAACCACTGACCTGCCACAAGTCACTGACAATTTTTATCCGATAATGTTGTATCGAGTACACCTCGCCTGAGTGGGATTTGAACTCACAACGTTAGTGGTGATAGTCACTGATTGCATAGGTAGTTATAAATCCAACTACCATAGGATCATGACAGCCTCAATTTCTTGTTTAATGTTTATGATTACTTCAATACTTGCTAATGATTCAATGATTATCCACTGGTTTTTTTATCCTTTAAGTAATATTCTACAACCAAGATATATTCATCCTGCTTCATTCTATTAATATTTAGTTAACTAAGAACACACATCCTGATTTAGCCCTGTCAGCTGTCCATATGTTGCTGTAACATAAATGGCCTAAGTTTGTTAGTGACTTTCGACAGGTCGGTGGTTTTCTCCGGGTCCTCAGTTTCCTCCATCAATAAAACTAACCCCCATGATATAACTGAAATATTGTTGAAAGTGGCATTAAACACCATCAAACAAACAAACATAAATGGCCTTTTTTCCTTTGATGTTTTTATGAATTAATCATCTTAAAAAATATCTTTATAGAAAATTATTGTATCATACTTTAAAACTTTGTTGAATCCAAATCCAAATAAGCAGGGCTTATACCATGGCACAACATGCAAGGCTGAATGTTGTCCCATATAAACTTAAAAAACTCTGTCTCTAATATCTAAGGAAGTTCTACCCTTCATTTTTTTCTTCTTCAGACACGAGGGTAAATAGTGCAAAACCTACCTGCATGAGCTGTCATTTCATTGTTTCATAGTCTTGGTCTATTGTTAGTGGCAATTGTCAATCCTTCTATTTCTGTTACAAAACATTATAAACCAGTTGTCTTACTTATGAACTTATTTAAACAAATCCATCCTTCTGATTCATTGCTTCAATAAATTAATTTGTAAGAACTGTGGTATATATATAATAACTGAAATATTGTTGACAGTAGCGTTAAACACCATAACACTAACCACACTATAATATTAGTGTATTAAAAGATTTAAATTTATCATATTTTTAGCATAATCTCAAGCCAGAACTTCACTGAACTTGCCTTTTTTTTGTTTTGTATTTCTCTATTTTCAGTTAGACAGATGTGACAAAATAAACTAGAACTGTGAGTGACCTCACTGAGTGATACCCCCCGCTTGCAGTTTAGTAGGAGTTGCACTTACAAGGTACATGCCCCCTCCCCCCTTTTCGTGAAAGTATAAGTTGAATTATCTCCCCTTTTAAATTTTGGACAGCAACCATATTCCTTCATGCACATCTGCAGGTAGTGTACTACAAGTCTGTAAAGTTTCATAAAAATCCAATACACCGTTTAGGAGGAGTTGCGCTTACAAGGTACATGCCCACCCCCTTTTCGTGAAAGTACAAGTTGAATTATCTCCCCTTTTAAATTTTGGACAGCAACCATATTCCTTCATGCACATCTGCAGGTAGTGTACTACAAGTGTGTAAAGTTTCATAAAAATCCAATAAGCCGTTTAGGAGGAGTTGCGCTTACAAGGTACATGCCCCCCCCCCCTTTTCGTGAAAGTATAAGTTAAATGATCTCCCCTTTTAAATTTTGGACAGCAACTATATTCCTTCATGCACACCTGCAGGTAGTGTACTACAAGTGTGTAAAGTTTCATAAAAATCCAATAAGCCGTTTAGGAGTTGCACTTACAAGGTACATGCACGGCCCCCCCTTTTTCGTGAAAGTATAAGTTGAATTATCTCCCCTTTTGAATTTTGGACAGCAACCATATTCCTTCATGCACATCTACAGGTAGTGTACTACAAGTGTGTAAAGTTTCATAAAAATCCAATAAGCCGTTTAGTAGGAGTTGCGCTTACAAGGTACATGGACGGACAGGGTGATTCCTATATACCCCCCTCAAACTTTGTTTGCGGGGGGTATAATAAATGACTAAAATTAGTTTGGGAGCCGTCGTGGTCGTGATCGTATGATAGTTGGATTTATAACTACCTATGTAATCAGTGCCTATAACTACTAACGTTAAGAGTTCAAATTCCACTCAGGCGAGGTGTACTCGATACAACCTTATGTGATAAAGTTTTTCAGTGATTGATTCAGGACGGTGGTTTTTCTATAGGTACTCCGGTTTCCTCCACCAATAAAACTGACCCCCACTATATAATGAAATATTGTTGAAAGTGGCATTAAACATCATAGCCTTAACCCTAAAATAAGTTTGAGGAAAACCACACATAGCCATTGGCTGTTCGCAAACCTCGTTAAATATATAAGAATTAGATTTAAAATTAGTTTAATGAGAAAAGTTCATTTGTAATTTACTTTAGCTAAACAATAACTAGACATAATAAAAATAAAAATAATTAAATTCAACTTACATTCTTTTAAACTGGCATCAAATTTGGTCTCAGTAAATTTGTCCTGGTCATTGTGAAGAATTTCACAATCTTCTACTTTTCCCCAAAACTCGTTGAAGCGTGTATCATCATCATCAACAGTGTCTTCCTTCAGGCAAAATATCTTTGCAAGTATTTTCTTTTTAACAGGTTCTGTCATAATTTTTTCTACAATAAGAAATGTTGTAAAACACTTTTAAACACTGTATAGTTAATTCAGTATTTTTAAAATCATTATATTAATTTAAAAATTTATTAGGATCAAACAGCAGTTAGTTCAACATTTTTTTTTATAACATAAAAATTTATTAGGATCTCATTGTAATTTATTTTTTATTATATTAAAAATTCATTAGGACCGCAGATTCAGAATGTATTCTACCGAGCATGACTATGGATGTAATAAGGAAAAAAAATACAGTCAAGCCTGTATTATGAGGGCACCTTTGGGACAAAGAAAAAGTGGTCTTTTAAGACAGGTGACCCCTTAAAAGAGGTTCAATTCATATGACATTTTCTGACAGGACATAAAGAGAGTAGCAGCTAGCCGCATAATACAGGTGACCGCATGGACAGGTTTGACTATACATGGTAAATCCTCTTTCATGATCTACATGGAATTGGGAGCAGTGGCTATGATAGTATTCTTGTATGAGATTTATGTTCTTCACTGTTCATACAAATTGTAATTCAGCTACATCTTAATTAACACACTGTAGATATTGGCAACAAATATTGTTGTTTTATGGTTCTTTCGTTGTTGTTTTTTTTTTTGTAGTTCTTCCATGATAAAGGTTTATGACAAATATCATTCGTTGATAGAATATCGTCAAAAACTTTCCATCATTTTAGTGGGTGGAAAAAGTCCATTGTAAAAATTTTCATTTGTGGGTATTAATATGTAATAATTACAGTAAAATATTATACTCCCAAGGCCAATGGAACATGTGGTATTATAGACATAGGACTCTATTTCTATGCTGCTGGGTACAATCCATCTGAAAGGTGAAATCACCTGGGAAATGATCTCATTTTCATGGTCTATTCATGTCAAGTTTTTATAATTAGGTCTGTTTGTCCTTTATCGTGCATCCTAGACTCACCATATTTGGTCCACACATTGATGACAGAGAGTACATGTCCATATTTCTTTATTTGTAATCTTAATTTAATAGCAGTTTCATGGTATGTACTTTGATTTAATTTCTTTTTAAACAAAATTTCAGACACAAAAAATAACACATTTGCAGGGGCTGAGGCATACATAGATATGTGTTGGCAACAAGACAGTTCGGCACCAAGACATTTCGGCACCCGTTGAAAAAGACAGTTCGGCACCAAGACAGTTAGGTACCAGGACAAATCGGCACCGCATTTTCTTTCAAACATACGTGATTTAATAGCTTTTTTTAAATAAAATCAAAGAAAGTTAAAAAAAACCAAAAAAAACATCAATGATCGTTTAAATGCAATCAAAACATAATTTATTTAAATGTTCTTTAAAAGAAGCCATTATTAACTCTCTTAATTAAGATCAAAAGCATTTCGAAAATTGAGGACAAGAAATATGAAGTGTTTATGACTTACTTTTTATATAAATGTCATACCTGGCATAAATTCCATAAACAACAGACTCTGTGCAGTAATTTAAACGGGGGATTTTCCACAAGTTTTCCGTAGGGTTCACATTGGAGTGAAAAAGGGGTATATAATCCTTAAACACAATTATTAAATGATAAAATACAGAAAAAAGGATCTTTTCCGAAAATTTGGAATTGGTTCAAGGCTATTGGAAGTTGTGTAGGTAAAATCAAAGAAAAAAACACAAGTGCCGATTTGTCTTTTTGAGGTGCCGAAATGTCTCACATAGGTGCCGAAGTGTCCTGGTGCCGGTGCAGAAGTGTCTAGAATTCATATGTGTTTACACTTGTAAGTTTCAAATTCTGACTGTGTTTTCTTTTAAAGTCTAGCTTGTTAATGCATCAATTAAGAATTTTGCATAACACTTTAATAGCTTTGGATTCCAATTATACAGTGATACAAATTCAAATTCAAATTCTTTTATTGGCACAAACTCTTACTCATCAACAGGATGTGGTTATAGCCCAATTACATAATAAGATGAGATACAAGTTATACATATGATAATACATGAGTATATGTAAATAAATGAACATGAATAATTACTAATTAGTTATACAAATTATCTGCATGGAGTATGAATTACAAACTTTTGAAGAAATTTTTTGTCTGTATCTTCATCCTGGGATGTAGAACACAAGCACTTGTTTCTGTCCATGTGAAGATCGACTATCAATGCATTGATAGTCAATCTTCTCAGGACCCATGGATAAAAACAAGTGCCTGTGATGTAGAAACTGACCGAAAATTTCTTCGGAATCGTAGGGCTAGGGCTAGGTTAATCTTAACGAGATTACTAAAGTTTATTCTTCCTTTGCTTCCAAAAGACTACATTTCACATAATATCTCTGGTGAACGTCTACTTACTTTCCAATAAGCCCAAAATTCACAGTGTAACAAATGCCGAATTTTCGATGACTTCAGAATTCACTGAAACATCATTCACTTTCACTTTCGATTTCGTGGAATAAAATGTAATAACCAAAATCAATGATGGTATGATTACGATTTTTCCCGTATTACCATTACTCATGCTATAAAGAAAATTAAAATAATCAACCAAAATTGTTTATTTGCTCATTATGTTTATATTAGTTGTTTTTATTTGTACATAATTTAAACACAACAAATAAAGATTGACTTTGATTTTCTTACATATTTCAACTAAAAATAAATACTAAAAATTAACAATCATGTTTAAATTATGTACAAATAAAAACCACTCATATAAACATAATGAGCAAATAAACAATCAAAATATAGACAATTCTGAATGTTTTGGTGGAAAATTTGTTAACATCTATCCAGAAATGACTTCACAATATTTTTTTGAAAAAATATGGTTTTGGTTGATTATATAGGGATATTTTTACATGCGCGAATACTTTTGGCCACACACTGTACAGGCAAAAATACCTTTATATCCCCTATGACATCCACTGGACAGTTATATGAAGTAGACTAGAAATTACGAGAAAAAAGTATGGATTCTTTTATTGTTGGACTAGGAACAGTGCAAACATTGAATAACTATTACTGGAACGCGGGTGGTATCAACCATTATAAGTATAAGTATAAGTATAAGTTTATTGATTCACCAATCAAGGGCCCACAGGGGGCATATACATATACAATATGGGCATTTATTACAATTGTTTTATAACATAACAAAAAGATGAGAAAAAAAATAGCACTAATGTTTTCACCACTAGTTTAGAGCCATATTCTTAGGTGTGTATTGATCCCTCTAGATAACAATTGAGGAGGAAATAAAATGTATCTTAAAATAAAGAAATAGTGTGACTATTTGAAGTACCAAGGGTCCATTCCATTAGGATGAACTTATGGGCCACGCCAGTTTTGTGACTATAGTAAATTTAAAAGGGGGTAGTAGACGCCGGTGTCTGTAAAATGAAAGTATGGTCTTTTAAGTCATAAGAAAAGAGTTTTATTACGAAAATATTAATTACCTAATACAACCAGCATACATAAGCAATAGTGGCCTATACCATGCTATGTACAGCCGATACATGTTCATGAAGTGTAAATTTATGATGAATGACGTACGGTCAGGGCCGTCTTTTAGCAATATAGGCCACGGTCAACGTAGTGCACTGAGGCCTCTATCTATACAAACACTCACAGAAATAAAACTGTAAATGGTCGATAAAATTAAACATATATTTCTTGTATTGGTACTTCCAACAAAATCAGCGTTTAAACATTAAAAATCATGCCGTATACAACATACATAGATTAGTATGGGGTTCATTTGCTCGTGGGACCACCGGACAACTGCCCATTGTGCACATACATCAGACCGCACTGCGTACGGTTACTTTAAAACTGATAATCTTCATTTCGACATTTTGAAGTATGTGTATTTCGGCCAATATTATGTTAGCTCGAAGTGAATAAAATAGTTTTAAATTTTAAAAGAATGATATAGGCACCGCTTCTATCAGATATGTCTCCGCTTTCACATACAAAATATTTACATTGTATATATATTAAGGCAATATTCACTATCTAAGTCATACTCTTTAAAATTATCTGTGACACAATTATACAGAGAATATATTCCTTCTTGTTGATTGATTGATTTTTTTGTGTGTTTTAACGCCACTTTCAACAATAGTTCAGCTATATCATGGCGACCAGTTTTAGTGGTGGAGGAAGCCGGAGTACCCGGAGAGAACTACCGACCATGGGAAAGCAACTGGTAAACTTTATCACTTGCGGCTGCGAGTCGAGTGCACCCTTTTTTGTGATTTACAAAGTCGGGCGCGAACCCACGCCGTAATATTGGTGAAAGGCTTGTATGAGTTGTTAGATCCAACGACCTAACTCATTGAACCACCCAGGCCCCAGCATCCCGACGAGCATAGGGGTCCCATGCTAATCTAGGTATATTATGTATGGCATGTTATTTAATGCTTAAGCAATAAACTATTGGACGTACCAATACAATAAATATACGATTAATTTTATCGACCATTTATATTTTTATTCCTGTGAGTGGTTGTGTAGGTAGGGTCCCAGTGCACTGTTTTGCCTGGGGTCTATAGTGCTGTTAAGACGACATTGCACAGCTTTGATGTGGATGAAGTCCTATTTGAATGACCGAACTCAACGTGTCGCTGTTGGTTCAGTAGTGTCAAATGCAATGCAACTTCAACGCAGCGTGTCGCAAAGTTCTGTCTTAGGGCCCTGTAAGTGTATTTTTGCAAAACCAATCAGTGAAAGTTACAGACGCCATAATTTCAGTCATCAGAGTTATGCCGATGACACCCAAGTGTAGCATGTAATTAAACCACTTGATAACTGGGAAAATATATCCAGACGCCTGGAGACTTGTTTATCAGACGTTAGTGTGTGGATGAGCTTAACTATGTTCAGATTAAACCAGAACAAATCATAACTTATTGTATTTGCACGAAACACCGTGAGAAGGAATTTTCAGAATGTTGTCTCTCTTTCGACGGAACTAAAGTATCATAAGGCTTGTTCTTTTAATTCTTAACCATTAACCTGGTTTTAAACTTTTTCATGGTTGAGCGGTTTTTTTTTCGATGTGGTTTTAACCATGCGGTTAAATGGTTAAAGAAGATCTTAACCGGGATCGCGAAGCACGGTTGAATATGTTTGAACCTTTTTAATTACCAGTATCTTTAAGAGTTGAATTGTTTTATTTGTAAATGAAGAATTAATTTTACTTTGTTAAAAAATAATCAATGAACTAGAAAATTTCTCTTAAATATTGTTCTTCAACCATTGCGTTTTTAGCTCACCTGACCCATCACTTGGCGTCCGTCGTCGTCGTCGTCCGTCGTCGTCCGTCGTACGTCGTAAACTTTTTCAAAAATGTTCTCCTCTGAAACTACCAGACCAATTGGAACCAAACTTTGTCCGAATCGTCACTAGGGTGTCTAGTTTCAAAATTGTGTCCGGTGAAGCCGTACACCAATCAACATGGCCGCTGTTGCTAAAAATAGAACATATGGTAAAATTGCGCGTTTTTGGTAATAACTCAAAAACCGTTAATGATATCAGAAATCTGACATGGAGTAAAAATGATCAGCACGGCAAGATCTAACTACCCTGAAATTTTGAAGAAAATCTAATTACCTATCTTGGAGTTATTACCCTTTTTTCATCAAATTTTCAAAATTTTAATACTTTTCGTTTTTTTATTTCAAAAACTATAAGAGATAGATGATAAGTTTGATTGCAAACATGTTCAACATGACAAGATCTACCAACCCTGCAATTTTGCAGAAAATCTGATCACCCATCTTGGAGTTATTGCCCTTTTTTCATGAAATTTTCAAAATTTTAATACTTTTCGCTCTTTATTTCAAAAACTATAAGAAATAGATGATAAGTTGAAACTGCAAACATGTTCAACATGATAAGATCTACCAACCCTGCAATTTTGCAGAAAATCTTATCACCCATCTTGGAGTTATTGCCCTTTTTTCATCAAATTTTCAAAATTTTAATACTTTTCGCTTTTTTATTTCAAAAACTATAAGAGATAGATGATAAGTTGAAACTGCAAAAATGTTCAGCATGTCAAGATCTACATACCCTGCAATTGTAAAGAAAATCTAACTACCCACCTTGGAGTTATTGCTCTTTTTTCATCAAATTTTCAAAATTTTAATACTTTTCGTTTTTTATTTCAAAAACTATAAGCGATAGATGATCAGTTTAGACTGCAAAAATGTGCAGCATATCAAGATCTGCATACCCTGCAATTTTGAAGTAAATCCCATTAACCATTTTGGAGTTATTGCCCTTTTTTCATCAATTTTTCAAAATTTTAATACTTTTCGTTTTTTATTTCAAAAACTATAAGAGATAGATGATAAGTTTGAATTGCAAACATGTTCAGCATGATAAGATCTACCAACCCTGCAATTTTGAAGAAAATCTGATTACCCATCTTGGAGTTATTGCCCTTTTTTCATCAAATTTTCAAAATTTTAATACTTTTCGCTCTTTATTTAAAAAACTATAAGAGATAGATGATAAGTTGAAACTGCAAAAATGTTCAGCATGTCAAGATCTACACAAAAGTTTCACAGTTGAAAATGTTAGACAACTATGTGAAGAGTTATTCCTCTTGAAATGCATTTTTTTCCACTGCTTTTGGTTACTCAAATAATCAAAGGGAAGCAACTTTTTAAGAAAATGTGAAGTAGCAAAAGCTAAATTTTGAGACTCATTGACATTTATGTTTTTTATAGCAATGTTGATAACATACATTAAAGGGGGAACCCCTGCCCAAATTATTTTGGAGACGGGGTCTGTAATGACGAGGGCTACATTTGTTATTTTTTATCAAGTTTTATTCACTAATGTTATTATGCCCAGGTGAGCTATACAGGCTCCTGGGAGCCTCTAGTGTATCTATCTTAAACATGTTTAAGGTTGTTTTCAACCATAAACAAGTTTGAGAATATAAAAACAGGCCTATAGTAATCAATGCTTCCTTTGTTAAAAACCTCGGCATATTTTTCGACAGGACATTATGCATGCAAAAACAAGCAAGTGCAATATTAAAAGTCATGCTACTTTCAAATTCGCAATATCGGACGTAATCGATCGTACATCACAGAAGATGCGTGCAAAACATTAGTTTGCTCACTTATAGCGTCTCCACTGTCTCCTATCCACTCCGACTCCGAATGTTTGGAATCAACTTCCGGTGACGTAAATGTATCAAACAACGAGTACACAGGTAGGAAATCTGCTTATTTTAACACAATAAGTACTTTTTTTTAGAATAAATGCACAATAGCCATAGGTAGATAATCAGCACAGATTTTTCGTTGTTTTAAACCTTTCTTCAGGCCACAAAAGTCTATGATTAATATTTAAATCCCTTTTCTAGATCCAGTGCAGCACGTTTTCGTGTGTTTGTTCATGAAAAAGGTGAAAATTTTGCACCAGTAGATCAGTATATGTTTTGAGAAATTGGTATGCAATCTACAAAAAAATATCTGTCTGATCGATAGGTCGTCCGAAAAGCTAACAAATTTGAACGATCATATCTATTTTATCAGATTGCTGTGCATTGCCGTCGAGCAGAGTGTACAGGTTTAGAAATACGACTTTTTGCAAGGGTGTACGGTTCGGAACGATTTGACACTAGGAAAGTGTACGGTTTTTATTTTCTTAAAAGCATCTTTATTTGACTTTTTGAAGAATCTTTGGACATTTCTTAGGCCCGTGAATATTAATCCCTAATCCCTCTAGTGTTTCGGTGCTGGGCTATGTTTTCTGACTTAAACCTCCTGTCACCTATAAGCCCTGAATCGCTTAAGAGATAAGAAATGCCCGGAAACGCAACTATGGAACCACAAGGTTAAATATTTAGTTTCATAATTTTCTTTTCTCGTGTACCGCTGGAGATGACATTACATGAGCAACTCTGCAGTTGTTGCTAGAAAAGCTTAGCCTGGCGCTTACCTTACCGGTGCACATCTGGTCCGTGCTGCCCGTTTTTGGTGGGGGTCAAGTTTATGTTTGTTATTATTTTTCTCTGTGTGTTATTTTGATTATTTCTTGTTCTTTAGTTCTTTATAGTGTTTGTTTGTTTTCTCGGCCTTATCTTTATCCCTGGAACAAGTCTATCGAATTTGTGTTCACAGATTATGATTCCATTTGATGAAACAGTAGTGATCTTTTCTCCATTTTTATCCAATGCTACAAACTTGTAGGCATGATTAATAGGGCTATGGACTTAGGAAGACACATTCTATACTATTCTTTACAGAGAGTTTTGATGGCTACTTCATTTTTTCGGCTAGTGTCAAATCGTTCCGAACCGTACACCCTTGAAAAAAGTCGTACTTCCAAACCCGTACACTCTGCTCTACGGCAGTGCACAGCAATCTGATAAAATAGACATGATCGTTCAAATTTGTTAGCTTTTCGGACGATCTATCGATCAGACAGATATTTTTTTGTAGATTGCATACCAATTTCTCAAAACATATACTGATCTACTGGTGCAAACTTTTCACCTTTTTCATGAACAAACACACTAAAACGTGCTGCACTGGATCTAGAAAAGGGATTTAAATATTAATCATAGACTTTTGTGGCCTGAAGAAAGGTTTAAAACAACGAAAAATATGTGCTGATCTTCTACCTATTGTGCATTTATTCTAAAAAAGTACTTATTGTGTTAAAATAAGCAGATTTCCTACCTGTGTACTCGTTGTTTGATAACATTTACTTCACCGGAAGTTGATTCCAAACATTCGGAGTCGGAGTGGATAGGAGACAGTGGTCTCGTTTGGACTATGACAACGCTTTGTTGTATAGAGTAAATACTCAACATAATCTCGAAGCTACAACGTGATCAAAATACAGCAGCTAGATTGATCACCCGTGGCAA
>MJUT01048990.1:16352-32070 GCA_002080005.1 Gigantidas platifrons | reverse complement strand
AAACAAATAACACAAACCCTACTACTCACACCAGAAGCAAACTCAGAAAAAACAGCCAGCATTGGGAAAAACACAGAACTAAGACAATTATAACACACGAAACTAAAAAGATGCGCGAACCCCAGCAACTGCATCATTTAAATTAAAAGATGTTTTTTTTTATTGAACTCGGTTCGAGTTGTTTGCTTAATGTACTGATGTAATAAAGGCACAATTCTATAATTAATATCTTGCTATCCATGCTGATATACCCAATATTTGGTAAGAAAACATGTGCAATTAAAATAAGGATAACTACGGTAATTATGGACCTCAAAGAATAGAAGTAGGACTTATATTCTTCAGGGCGGGACGTCAGCTTGTGAGACAAGTCAAATTCACACCTCACTCTTGTGTAGTTTGTACGTAAAGTATGCCATGTATATCTCCTAATGAACCATAGTCTTTAAGAAGATGTTTGTGGTAATCTTTTATGAGCAACATTTTCTGATCCTATCTACAACTAGCGAACGCACGTTTCGCGGGGTTGTTTTGTTTGTCGTTGTTATGTGTCTTGTGTTCAATGTTGTATGTGTCTTTGGATTTGCATCCTTTCGGCTTCCTTTAACATGCATGCAAGTGTAAACCGGTTTTTAAAAAGATTATTTGCGGTTTTAAAATTAAATTAAGAAGACAAAATTTACGACAAGAATGAAGGAGTGGAGAAAGAGAAGTTACAATATTGTTCAGTTAAGTGTTAAACAACAATCGTTCATTGACCTGTTCTCACCATAATATAGCTACAATATTGTTCAGTTAAGTGTTAAACAACAATCACTCATTGACATAGAGCAAATTAATTATGAATCTAGAAAAAAACTATAAGTTCTACTCTAAACAATGCTATTATATTTAAAAAAAAAAGAAAAGAAGAATTAAACCTTAACCATGACACCAGAGGTGAAGGGAATATTCTAATCAGTTTGAAATAGGATGTTCAGATGTAATATAGTTTGAAAGCTTATTACACTGTACATGTAATAATAGGAGAAACAATTCCATAACGAGGCTAGGATTTACACATGGGCATAAATTTAAATAGGTTTGTGAAAGCTAGTAAATTTTATTAATGAAATGACCAATCAATTTAATCTTTCTTTTCTGTGAAAAATGCACCGGAGTACAGCTATGAAGTTGAACTATTTATTGATGCGTACATATGTGAAGAGCATGTCCTATCTTCAGTTAATGATTCGTACTGATTAACAATGTTTTCCTGTTCTAAATTTCTCTCGCTCGTATTGACGTATTCAGTTGATCGACTGATTGATGCATATACGTTTGGGTTTGACTGCCAACCTTCTGTCAATATTTGATAAGGGTTTAAGTACCCTTCATCGCAAGTAGCTTCCAGTCCTGTATTTTGTTCAGATGGTCGACTAGCTGATGCATATATGTTTGGCGTTGATTGCAAATCTTCTGTCAATATTTGGTAAGGATTTGAGTACCCTTGATCGCCAGTAGATAACAGTCCTGTACTTTGTTGTGCCGTTATACATGTACCATGTTCATCAACGGTAGCTGCAGATTCGTTTGTGATTTGGTCAACAACATTTAAAGACGACGGGGTGTCTTGATCCACCATGTCACTATAATTGACCTCAGCATATTCTGCAGATTCCTGTTGGACATTACCGGTTACATCAGGATTAAAACTGACATTCGGGATTTGTTTACTTCTTTTCTGTTGTTTTCTGTAAATGTACGTTGCTATGACGATACCAGCAATGACAAGGATAACTAGAGACAGTACCATGAATATAACAGTATAATCTGAAATATAATATTAAAAACACATATAGCTTTTAGTCACACTGTAAATATGTGTCATTAGTTATGTATATATCAAATTTAGTGAGCACAAATCTTTTCTGAAATAACTTTCATCTGGTACGCTCAAAGTTGACAGGTTGGAAAACCAACCAATTTTAGAAGTTGTAGAAGCAAGTAAACCGAACATTCTAATTCGGGAAGCCAGTAAGCCAAAGGGTATAATGCTGGGAGCACGTGAACCAAACATTCTAATTCTGGGAACCAGCAAACCAAAGGGTACAATGCTGGGAGCAAGTAAACCGAACATTCTAATTCTGGGAGCAAGTAAACCGAACATTCTAATGCTGGGGGCAAGTAAACCGAACATTCTAATTCTTGGAGCCAGTAAACGAAAGGGCCTAATGCTAGTATCCCGTACTACACATATGGAATTAGAAGGTTTGCATTCTTCTGTTACAATCAATTATTAAAACGACAATACAATGTACCCGTGTGTTATTTAAGCTACCAATCACAGTACGTGTGCTCCGATCGTGACTATCCTGTGTATGCCCGTTGGTTTTCTTGCTCCCAAAGGCTTAACTTATATGTGTTTCACATCTTTTGGCTCTGAACGTGTTTGATGGGAGTTGTTCCAAAAAATGCGTCGTGCGCACTAAATTTGAGTTATACGTTCTCATTACTATAAATAAGTCAACGCCTCCACTGGTGGACTATTAGTCCCCAGGAGAACATCCACCCACTAATTAGGATAAGACTTTGGACTTTCCTTTTTTTTTTCTTAAGGATGGCCATTTTCAATCATTCATTTTTTTCAGACACGACATAATTCGCTTTTCTAAACATTTAGAACACTATACAATGAATATATGTTATCTATACTTGGTAGAATATTCCCACAGGCTATGAAACGAAATACCATGAACGTACACAGATATAGTATGCATAACCATAAAACTCAAGTAAAATCAAACATGTTTTAGAACAACATTTGCATTGCTGCCCTTCACCGCATTGTCACTTTTAACAACATTATCCGCCACGATATAGCTGAAAAATTGTTGAAAGTGGAGTTAAACACCACTATCCTAACCCTTACTGTCACTTTGATGTATTCAATATTTAAATGCACACGAGTGATTTATCCTCATTGCTCAGTTACGAGGTATTTAGTTTTGATATCCTTAATACGGTAATAGCCACATTACACTCTTGTTAGCGTTCACAAGACGTGTCAAAAAGGAACTTCTTTTTTTAATGGCGGACGCTCAATGATTGTGCTTTATTGTAACGACGATGGAATTGTCACATAAATGTTCTTTTACTTTCAAATTTTACCATTTTATTAGCATATATATGCATGCATGCAATAATCTAATATATGTATGTGGTAGATATGTATACAATCTATCCTCTTCAACTTACTTGATTTTGTAATTGAAATTCCTGTCGTTATATTCGTTACACTTACTACAAAAGATAAAAAAAACAATGAGTAAAGGGAAATTATTTGGCCCATTTTAAAGCGTTTAATAAAACAAAATATCGTGTCTATAGTAATAACGGGTAACCTGAAGCAGGAAAACAGACAAAATTACAAACAACGTGTACAAAACACTACACAGAAAAGATCGAATAACACGAACTCCAGTAAAAACAGAGGTGAACTTATGTTGAATGAATGTGTTGGGAGTTTTAACATGGATTGGCGGATATTATTATTTTATCCCGAGCCAGAAGCGAGGGATACAATTTACTAATATCCGCCAATCCATGTTAAAACTCAAAGCACATTCCGGCTTCCATGATTTATTTCGATTCTGATATGTCTAAGAGTACAAATACGGTAGTATACTTTGATTGGAAGACGGTAATTTATACATACGCTTGCGGAAAATGTCGCACACAATTAATACTGCACCCTCTATCGTCATTATTCGGGTCACAATTTATGCTGCCAATGGAAACGTCAGTCACATTCATCGGCGCATGTGCTAATGAGATAATACGAAGAAATAATTCTGTGTTTTTTTAACAAAGGGAAAGAGTGAGGTCATGTTAGAATGTTTAACAATCTACAAAAATGTAGTAAAGAGTGCTATTGAAATAGTATATGCAATAGTATTTGATTATTCACTGGATATTCCAAATTAGATTATCAGCATCACTTCAAAGGAGATTGGACTTAGTTGAATAAACTATATCTTCATCATAGAAAAATAATCAGTTTCACAGCAGAGATGCAGTTCGGTGTGTTTGTTTGAAAATGCTAAAATATTTGAATTGCATACAAAACATACCTCAAACCAACGAAGTAGGTTTACCATTACAGAACTACTACAAATTAAATACTTTTCAAGTAAAATGTAAACGAAACGTATTTTTTCAACTTATTTGGTATATTCATACATATACTGTAAACGTGGATATTTTCGCGGGGTGTTTTGTTCGCGATTTCGAAACAACAAACTTAGGGGCCGTCGTGGTTGTATGGTAGTTGGATTTATAACTACCCCTGCAATCAGTGTATATCACCCCTACCGTTGCGAGTTTGAATCCAATTCAGACGAGTTGTTTTCGATAAAACATTATGAGATAAAGTTTGTAAGTGACTTGTGGCAGGTCTGTGGTTTTCTCCGAGTACACCAGTTACCTCCATCAATTAAACTGACCACCACGATATAACCTGGATAATGTTGAAAGTGACGTTAAAGACCATAAACAAACAAATAAACATACCATCAGTAATACTTTCACATAATGCTGGATGTGTCTCCCCACAATCACGTGTACTGAGTTTATATCCACCGTCGTCAGTTATCTGCAACGTTAAACAGCTAGCGTCTTTTGGCTTAGCAATGTCTTCAATTGAAGATGAATAAAGTAAAATCATAATTGTTTTTCTTGTGGTTGATAATTACATAACAATAAACACATAATGTACTGGGAGTACTTTAAACTCCCAGGTATTACAATTACACCTTTAGGTTCACTGCCATATTATCATCTTTTTTGTCCGTCGTCGCCTTTCGCTATCTGTAAGCGTTTCATATTTCAAATTTCGGCACCATAGCCATAGTTGTTCTCGCTTGATGTAATTAATTGTGTAATTTATGTATACGAATTTTGTAAAGATACCTAAGGGGGAATTAGAAGTCGTAAATCGAATGATAGCCAGTATAATTACCAAAAGAAAAAGGACAAACAATAATCTACAAAACATTACACTAATAGCTAAAGATAAAATTATTTACCAGTATTCCATACGATCTTCTCTTTAATGAATCTGTTGTGCCATACTCTATTAGAGTTTACGTCTTTTAATTTGTTACAATACATATAGAAATGTGACGTTTGCAGCTGACTGTCATCATTCTGACACTGCCGCTGGGCCTCATACCAATTCAGATGCAAATCGTAGCATTTGGTACTCCATATTAAGACATCTGTAAAAGAGATACATTGGTTTACAATGAATGTACATGTATTATATTGACTTGATTTAAAACTAGTTATATGTTGCAGTTCTATTCATGGCGAGAACATGTTTACATTACAATTTATGTAGGTGAAATTGAAAAAAAATGTAGAATTCTACAAGAAACACCAGTAATCGATTTATATTGTATTTCTAAAAAAGACATGATTATCCCAGTATTTCTTTTATATGATAAAAGGTGTTGCATTTTTTTACCCTTTGGGAAGCTCGATATATACGTTGGAAAAATAAATAAGCACGTGTATTTTCTTAGAAAATAAATACTGTCGAATGGTTCATCCTCCATATCACACTTCACGTATATCTTTTCCTCGCAAGGAATTCTGTTAACTGGTCTACTATTTAAATCATCTGGTGGCACTTCCGGTTCTAGTACATAGCAATACTGTCCCAATTCCATATTCGTTGGATCTGCAAAATACCAGTGGAATGTTATTTAGAATGTTATACAAGTGACAAAGGACGAATTCAAAACATAACTGGTTATTAGGACTGAACGTATATGTGTGGAGGGAAATGTCGCTCTCTTCGTGAAAGACAACTTGAATCATCTGCTAATGGGACCAACAGTTTATTAGGAATAATCATCGGTGCAAAGCAAACTATTCCACTCTTTCATTATATACTTTCTTCTTCTTGTTGGAATCTAAACCTTGACCTATTTACTTACCTGATGTATGTTTGTAAATGTATTTCCTCCATGATTATAGCTGACATATTGTGCTTTTGACGTTAAACAACATACACTCATTCAATGTCAGCTCTCTGCTTTTAAGCTGACATATAGTGTCACTAACCATAACACAAGTTATTATTTCAAGTACCATATAATTTAAGGATCATTACAACAAAAATATGTCTACGTAAAACTCGGCTGTAATTTCGTCGCATTATATACCAATAATCCGACACATTAGCACAGGTAATTCATTTTTACTATCTTTTTAGTCTAGCACTCTGCCTAAATTTGAAACATATAAATGATTATATTGATGTTGTTTAAGCGACTTTCAACTATATTTCAGCTGTATCGTGGTGATCAGTTTTATTGGCTGAGGAAAGGGGAGAAAACCACCGACATGTCGCAGGTCACTGACAAACTTTATCAAATAATGTTGTGCACTTCGCCCTGATCGATATTCGAACTCACAACATCAGTGGTGATAGGCACTGATTGCATAGGTAGTTGTAAATCCAACTACCATACGATCACGCACGCGGCCCCTTATAAGTATTTAGAAGACATTAACTGCAGATATATGTAGATACGAAACCACTGACAATTAATCTAAAATGCAAGAAATATATAAAAGACAGATGAAATAAAATAGATATGTATTTAAAGAATATTTTAAATTTTTGATTGCAGTATTCACATCAAATTAAATTGTTAATTTATTCATAAAAATGCGTGGAAAAATTAGACAAATGTCTTCAATTACTTAATATCATTAATGGCTTAACTTTTGGGCGACAATGTAATAAAACTTGAACAGTGGTTATATTAAATGTACCGTGTTGTCATTTAGCTTCCATACATAAATTAGTAAGCTCGCTAAGCGAGCTATTTATGGTATAAGCATGGTAAAATTAAATCAATAAAGGAATAATCCTTATCATCCATACATTACACTATGCCTATGAAAAAGTTTCAACACATCCGGGTGATCCATACACTATGGCTATGAAAAAGCTTCAACACATCCGGGTATTGTGTTGTACCGCTTTCCGAGAACTTATGAAAGATACGGTGTACGAAAGGTATCGAAGAGCGAAATACCGGTCTCGTTTATCGCGAGACCGGTATTTCGCTGTTACCTATATTGTTTTGCTTGTGAAATAAACATTAAATTTAATTCAACGTTCTTCTTCTTTGACGAAACCATACAAATTATTAGTTTGAAATTAAAGAATTGTGTCTGTAAATTGAAACCGATAATTATCGAATCCTACACGGAAAGTAACGAGTCGCTAAAAATAAAACGATTGCGCAACAAGATCGTCTGCTCTGGATTATAGACTGACAATTGCCTGTCTCAATCTAATCGATATAGAGACAGAGGGATACGAGCCAGGGGACAGAACTCGTCAATCTACTCTGGAATATTCCTAAAACAAACTCAAGATTCGCTTAATCGCAGCATCAGGTATTGATAAAATACACAATTGCCCAAAATGTCTGAAACAAAAACACTTTCAAAAGTTCCGTTGACCCCCCAATTTACAACAAACGGTCTTTCCTACGCGGATGTGGTACGTCACATTTGATAACCCTAACCATGTCAATGTACAGGCATCTGTCAAAAGTTTAAAGTATTGGAAAACGTAAAAAAAATCCTTATATAATCAACCAAAACCATATTTTTTCAAAAAATTATTGTGAAGTCATTTCTTTATAGATTTTAACAAATTTTACATCAAAACGTTCAGAATTATCTATATTTTGTTTGTTTATTTGCTCATTATGTTTATATGAGCGGTTTTTATTTGTATCCGATACATAATTTTTCCATGATTTTTAGGATATATTTTTAGTTGAAATACATAGAAAAATCAAAGTCAAATTTTATTTGTTGTGTTTGAATTATGTACAAATAAAAATCATTCATAACAACATAAATAACCAATCAAAATATAGACAATTCCGAACGTTTTTGGTGTAAACATTGTAAAAATTTATCCAGAAATGACTTCACAATAATTTTTTGAAAAACAATATGGTTTTGGTTGATTATGTAGCGCACAAGCGACTATCAATTGATAAAACTTTAATGCAAATTATTTATACTTGTGTATCTAAAGTAGCAAGATTTGTATATTTCCCTGTTTTATTCACGTCCTCAACATAATATATCAGTATTGTACAACAACGTCAAATTCAACAGATTATAATGTTTCAATAAAATTGTGTTAGTACAGTCCACTGCTCAGACAATACAACTCATGTGATTCAAAAATAAAAGCTACCTAGTGACTGCTATGGTTAAATAATGTAAAAAGGGGTGAGTCTTGTACCTAACAATTACTAAGTCTAACTACAGGTGTGTGTAAATATTAAATATGTATTTTAATAATTTCTATGAAGTTTGTCAGAATCCTTTTCCAACAATATTAATTTTAATATAGCTGATTCCTTATGAGCTATTCACACAAAAATATAAGTGAAGTCCGGGTCCTTCCTGGATCAACACAAAAGTCACAAATGTATAAGAGTGATGTCTAGGTCCTTCCCAGATCAACACTTGAGTTTAAATTCAGTTTAGATCCTTTCTAAACTGAAATCATTTAGTGGCAAACACTCCTTGTGAAAACCGTGTACTAAAACCAAATATTGTCCTATTTATTCCTAGTTATGCCTATATATAATAAGACTGGTGAACGCATACTGTTCACAATAGGGGGAACACAATGTTCCGTATGAAAATTAAATCAAACTTTGCTATCAAGATCAACTTGCTAAATGAAATCAAATCTTAAAAGTAAACCTTACAAACTGCTTAAGGCAACTGATCAAAAGTTAAGAAACTGGCTCCTAAGAGTCCGCTAAAATAAAAATCGACGTTTTAAAAATAAGAAAACATTTTCCCGTATTGTTTTAGTTAAGTTTTCAAATATTAGAACAAAATTTACATGAATTTAGCCAATTTTACAAAGTTCGAAAGAGCAAAAATTATACGAACTATTCAATCCAAAGTTTTAAGCAAGACTCCTTAATTCAGCGTTTTCCCAAACGAAATTTACGTCACTTGTTGGATTTGTTGGAATCTTGTGGGAAGTTGGAATGTTGGATTTAGCTAGCCAATCATTCCTTCTGAATACGTAATTTTCTCAATAAGTTCAAAAAATTGTAAAAATACAATAATTCATACTTTTGTATATATAAAATTGTTTATACGATACGTAAACAAATTTCTATAGCAACATATAAATAAAGGATGTGCAGACATCCGGAAGTAACGTGTGCCGGTCGGTAAAGTAAATAGAACAGCCAAAACTGTATGTGTACTGTGTTGTTATCGGCGGCTAGGAATTTGACAGATTCCACAAAGTTAACGAATTGACAGGCCGCCAAAGTGAAATGGTTATATCCAGATGGACTAAAGGATTCACGTTATAAGTGTGAGTACTGCTGTCAAAGCATAATAACTGTGTTTTAACCGACAAGTGAAAGTTCTCAAAGTGACACATTACGTCCAGTGCGCCTGCACATTTACATAAATAACCTGGCAAGCAAGGTGCCCACGTGACCGTTAAGGGCTGACAGTTTGAACTGAAGACGAAATTACGAGAAAAATCAATGCAGTGACGAATCGGCAGTGGACTGGTAACAACATTACTACAATTTATGTCAATAATATGTACAACAAGGCGACAATCGCAATATTTACATTCAACCGATAATTCGTAAATTTACAAAATTGAGCACATGTTAACGGAAGTGAAAATGTGAAAATGATCGAAGTTAAAAGCAGACGTCATTCATTCAAGTCACGAAAATGTTGCTCCTGGCTAATTCAACGTTTATCTCATTCACTTGAAGATTGGATTTACTTAATAATTTAACAAGTGGTGCTCAATAATTTATGGAGAAAGAAAAATAATTAATTCCAATAGTGTCTGAATTCATTAATAAAATCATTGAACTTATTATATTTAGCTAATATTGAAATTAAATATGCAAAAAACATTTGTCATGACAATTGTAGTCACAGCACATGAAAAAATATATACAAGTCAAACATGCATTCAGCTACTCATGACAATTACTGGTAAAATTCATACTCGATATGTACAACTCTCTATAATCCAGTAAAAGTACAACGCAAAATTGCGAAAAATATACAGGTGTTTGTACACATAAACTAATGTAACACGATTATCACTTTGAGTAAATGTACCTGAGATGGTACCCTACAATTATATAGTTTTTTTTTACATTTCCCAATACTTTTGACAGATGACTGTATGGGATCATTCCTATATTCTACAACTACAAGTATACAAAGTGTTGAGGAAAACTGTACTCAGTATCATTCATATGTAAAAAATACATCATTAACTAAAATTCCTATAATTGATCACTCCAAGGGTGATCATATTTATGCAGATGTGGTTAAATTTGGGGATAAACATCAAAATAAGCATGTTGGGGACCATTCATATGCATGCACTGTGGAGGAAAGTGGTGCTCTTCATAATAAAAATAATAAAAAATCAATTATCCCCAATCCTCAAATTGAACAGGGTGATCAACATGGTTGTGTGATTGAGGATGGTGTTTTTCATGATAACTTGTCAAAAAATTCAATGGCTTTCATTGACCATATCCCGGGTGATTTTAATTCAGTTAATAAAACAATCAAAATACCAACAATCCCTTCAGTAGTTTTGGATACTGACAAAACTAAGATATACATGTCACCCAAACTCGTCCAATTGAACCAACTGCTGATCAAGATTGTGTTCAACAGTTGTTATTAGCTGATATAAAAAAAATCTGACGTCCCAATTACTATATGTAGACAATTATAATCCATTTTTAAGTTAGTGTTCCTGGTGATGGAAACTGTTTTTTTTTTTCATTCGCTAAGTTTATTTAAGCATCATTCTCAATATTTGAACAGGTTATTCGATATAAACTGGTTAGGGACGGTTTACGCTTAATAAACCGTGATGAATTCGACATGAAGCCGGCGGACATGAAGTTTGACGAATTCCGTGCAAAGTTCCCAGATGTTTGCATTTGCAAAGGGATTGGTTGAACACTTGTACATGTGTTACTTTCATTTACGTTGTTATTGGAGATTGAATGGACACTCAGTGGATGATTTGTGGATTTGTCAGAGGAAACAGGTACGACAAGCCCTGCAAGTGTATCACTCATTGTTTTTGATGTTATTTTGTCTTTATATATAGGAGAAAATGTTATAAAAGAGTACATGTCCAAACGCCCACACTTTTTACCAAAACGCCCCAAAAACTATAGCTAAATATTGCTCTCAATCCATTTTTTGTTGATTATATAGCTGAAAATTGCCCAATCCCTTTTTTGTTAATTATAAATTAAAACGTAATATTTTCAGAGAAATATATGTAGGGAAATAATTTAATGTCTTGCTTTTTGTCAGCCTATCAGTATTTAAAGACTGAGATAGCTTAATGGAAAGCACTCATGTTCGCATGAGAGATTCAGGTTCAAATCCTGATCTTGGTTTGTTTCAATTTATATGATAGGTTGAAAAAAGTGGGATAGATGTTTTGTATGATAGATCACCTTGAAATAGTCTAACACCCCAGCAGACGACGGTAACGGTCACATTCTTTAGACAAGTATTTTTTTATAAAAAAATATTTATTGATAATTATTCATGCTATTTTATCAAAACAATATTTTTGTTTGTTTTTTAATTAATCCAATTAAAAAAAACAAACAAAAATATTGTTTTGATTAAATTTATTGACAAAAAAAAACACCAGAGCATCGTTATTATAATACACAAAGTAAACAAGTACACAACACATATATGAAAAAGTAGTCCCGGCAAAAGTGGGCGAGGCTACATAGATAGTCAGGTTATACAATTTAGATAAATTTTGATAATTGTTTTTGACCAATCAGAAATCTAGTTGGATATCAAAATAAATTATTAATAAATGGAAATACAACAAATAGTGTCTTCTACAGAAATATTATTTGTACACAAAATTTGGCAAATTTGGGAAGACAAAATTTTTCACTCCCATACTAATAATATGACAGTAGAGTTGTATCAGCAGCATATGATAAATAGAAATGGTTGGGCTAAGGTCACGGAAATTGAGACAGCAGCAAATTTATTTGGTTTAAATATAAATATTTGGCTACAACAGTCTTCACTTTGTACTTAAGTTCATTCAAATTCATTGCAAGTTCTCCTACTTGCATTGACAAACTTCTTTCACAAAATAATTTCTCACCATTAAAACGGGTCGCTCCCAATACAGACAATTCTTTTGATATACTGCAAAACCAGTTTAAAAGACAAGGACAGCAAACAAGACATCAAATAATAAAAAAGAGAACTGTCAACGAAAATGACACCACATTTAGAAGGAAATAGACAAACCGAACAGGAAAGTGAAAAGCAATGTCAGTTTATTTATACAGCTGAGTTGTGTGAAGAAAAAGATTTTGAAAATGTTAGTATACCACATTTAGATTTGCAGAGAATTAAATCCAAATCTTATATGATCTAGCAAATTGTCACAACTAATGATCATGATTTCCAAACAGCCAGATACAGTCTTTACCTTCTACTTTTAATCTGTATCTTAAATGTCCATACTGCAAATGAATGCAGTTTAAAATCTGCCAAAAAAAATTACTGGGCCGTTCTATCTGGAAAGCATGGTATTTTTCAGTTTGCACTTCAATTTATCTATGCTGCTCATTCTGGTATAGATTTGAGAGTTCTTTATCAATCAAAGGAAGTCTGGTCTGCTTAACAGTTGAAATATATAACCTTAGATTCAGTTTCAGAAGTTTCAGAAACTGGACCAAAATTTACAATGAAAGTGTTAGTTTAAAATGTTTCAACAAAGTAAAAGCCACTGATGAACACTTTGTCTACTTCAGGACCAACCCATTTACCAAACGAACCATTTTCTTTGAGAATTACAGTCACAGTATATACAGACCAGAGTTGCATCTCCAAAGTTTAGACACTTAATGGTAAGTATTTTGAAGCGTCTATATTTTAATTAGTGTTTTATTTTGTTATTTATTGTTCTTCCTTGTTTTAAATTTCACCCAACTTAGCCAAGCAGCTTAATTTTTTTTCAGCTGGGTGGGATGGGGAGAGGAGGATATCAGTCTTCTGCAACTGTGCCCAACCGAAGGACACAAGGACACGACAGGCAAATTCAGTGAATTTATTTATCAGGGACAGAAATTAACAGGGGCCCAGTTGCCCATGGCCCCTAGATTTTGGTCTGGGCTACTAAACTTTTACCTATAATTTAGCTAAGCATATCGACATTTTTTATCAAACATATTGTCTGTGCTACCAGCTTGAACTTCCCAATTTCTATCCCTGTTTATGTGTCTGACCAAATGTCTGGCAAACCATCCAGGAAGCTAACCTTAGGTCCAATATTATTATTAACCCTTTCTGATATTGCTTACGCTTGTACCGGTAGTTTACAGGTAGAGTATCTGCCCCATATCAAACTGAACTGGTGATTACAATACCACTATCAGCTTTTCAACGAAATTTCACATCTTGAAGAGTGTCTCAGACCCTATGCTATGTGCAACATATACATACTAGTATTATGTCTATGGTCACTAGTAAACCAAATTTCTATTTTCAGACAAAGTTCGTAAATAATTATATGTACATAAGCATAAAGTTTTGCACATGTTTGCTCATCCAGGATCAAGGATATTTAATTAGTGATTACATTTTGCGAGCTTTCCAGGCAATACCTGTTTCATATTATGATTTATTGCATCTATTGTCACTTTTACAGCTATATCGTTGACGATCATACTTAACAGCGATGGAAAACCCGAACAGGTTAATTACATATCCTCCCGAGGTACAGTGTATGTGTATAGAAACATTCACACTATTGTCGAGTGGTACAGGTCAGCCAACCAATCAATAATGTTACATTTTTGACTAGAAGTAAAAGTTGTAAACCACTCGCCCACCGAGGCGTCACATGAGGGTGGAGTGGCAAATTAACACAAACTTATATGACATTCCTATTGTATTTGTTTTCTATAAACAAAATAAATTTCAATTGGTTATATTCTATTAAAAGTTAGATACATTGTAATACCGAAAATAAACAATCCTGAGAAACTCATAACATAGACGAAAACAAACAAAGCAAAAACACAACTCAATATGTGTTGGACACCTACAAACAACTGGAGATAAAGACGAACCGAACGCTTTATACGGAAATTGGAAGCACATCACAACACGGATCATTCTGTCCCCAAACATTTTTTCTGTGGTCCTCGGAAATTAAATATTATTTTAACTCAGCTAAGAAATTCAGCTTCGTTTTTGAATTTTGATTTATTTCGAGTTGGAATCGTATCTGACCCATCTTGTCGATGTGGAGCTGCCCTTGAAAATTTAAAACATTTCTTTTTGGAATGTCCTATATACATACAAGCCAGAACTACATTGATAGGTAATATCAATAGAATTACAACTTGCTACAATCTAGACATTGAATTTCTGACATGTGGCAATGATAATTTAACTGATGAACAAAATTGTATTATATTTAAATATGTTTTTGATTATATTAAATGTTCAAAGAGATTCCTTATCGTATAACTGGAATTGAATTGGTTGAACATGCACATCATGAATCCATCTTAATTTTTTTTTTTACTAATTTTTTTTGTTAATGAGAATATCATCATTGATTCGTTACTAGTGCTACATATAATAATATATGCCTTTTATGTACTTCTTTACTGTAACACATTGTAATTTGGAGAAGACTTCATAAGTATGTTTTACTTGTGTCTAATCCATTTTGTCTGTTTAATTGGCAAATAAAATATGTTTAAACTAAACTACATATCCTCCCGAGGTACAGTGTATGTGTATAGAAACATTCACACTATTGTCGAGTGGTACAGGTCAGCCAACCAATCAAAAATGTTACATTTTTGACTAGAAGTAAAAGTTGTAAACCACTCGCCCACCGAGGCGTCACATGAGGGTGGAGTGGCACATTAACACAAACTTATATGACATTCCTATTGTATTTGTTTTCTATAAACAAAACAAATTTCAATTGGTTATATTCTATTAAACGTTAGATACATTGTAATACCGAAAATAAACAATCCTGAGAAACTCATAACATAGACGAAAACAAACAAAGCAAAAACACAACTCAATATGTGTTGGACACCTACAAACAACTGGAGATAAAGACGAACCGAACGCTTTATACGGAAATTGGAAGCACATCACAACACGGAACTCAAACTAAAAAAATACATATACTTGTAATAATATTCATAATAACATGTCCATTTAATGATGTATTCTCTTGTTTTTCACATAGTAAAGAATGGTTCATGCTTTGCTGTGTTAGATAAGATGGCGTAACATTATTTGATGGTCCATATCAGATGGTGTTCGTGTTGTTTAACAGTAACACGACAGGTGCCACTAGTGGAGCCGGGCCTGTTTACCTCTTATGGAATATCACCTCCTGATTTTTGTAATGTTGTATTTAAAAAATTGAGTTTTGTTTACAGTGTTTTGTGGATCATTAACCTGTTCAACTACATCAATGTAAACTATGCCGTTCAATATATTTATAAGGTATGTGATTGATTGTCATCAATATCAATGTTCACGTGACGTTAACAACAATCAATCAATC